>JBBYHL010000004.1:17571214-17581544 GCA_038381835.1 Adansonia madagascariensis
GTAGGCTCGAGAAACCCATTGTGTTGGTGGTGGCGAGTGTGGGAGAGACAGAAGTCAGGATCGGAAATGGTGGAGAGACATTGTTTGGAGACACACTTGAACTTGAGGAGTGACTTTGTGGGTAATCTGAGGAGGAGTTGGTTTAAGATATCTTGGTTGTTGCCAATCATGCCTGCTGAATTCTCCATCACTTCTTTCAGGCTTCAAACCTTGAATTGAAACCCAAAATTCTTTGTAATTTCTATTTCTCTTTAAAGAAAAGAATCCGTTTCTTGGATAGCCAGATGAAGAACAAAATATGAAACTCCTTTTTCTTATGGTTATGGAAAAAGATTCAACAAAAGATAGAAACAATATAGATTTATATACCTTAGACTTCACATAATCATAAAAAATGAAGTGAGCGAAAATTTATTTTTTTTAAAAAAAAAAATTATACATTAGATTATAATTTAAAAAGGTTAATAGTTTTTTTTAAAATAAAAATTAAAAAAATTATTTATTGGGAAGTTGTTTTACAAATAAAGTAGGTAGCTTTTTAAATAAAAAAAATTAGATAATTAATTATTATTTTAAAGACATTGATGGTGTGAATACTTTAGACCACGTAACATTAATAAACATGTGTCATATAAATAAATATAATTTTCTCCTAATCCTTGTTTTAAGTTTTTAATTTTTCATTATTTCTTTACCAAAAATATATTTCAATCTACATGGTGTTTTTCATCTAAATAAAGGCTTAATAGCTTTTAAATTAATGTTAAAGGCTTCAATTAATTGTAATAAAAAATAAAAGCTTATATAAAAGTAATTATGGATAAGGATTTATTCTATATTTTAATTTTTTTTTAATCATATAAAATGCTCTTTCTCTTTAAAAAAGAAATTGAACATCGATATTTAAATTATTAAAATAAAAATTCAATATATATCCACACTTTAATTACCAAAAAGAGAAATATATTATTGTACTAAAATGTTTTCGATGCAATCAACTAACTAAGTATGCAAATGTTAAAGAAATTAATTAATATGTAATATATTTATGAAGAAAGAGGGAATAAGTAATTAAATAAACTATACAAGAGATACATATAAAAAATAAATAAATAGAACATATTTTCTTATATGCATTAAGCTTAGGAAATAACATAGAGAAAAAAAGTTATTAAAATTAATATGACACCTTTTCCATTCTTTTTTCTAAAGTAATTTATACAAAAAAAATAACACTGAGAATTTGCTTTTTAATATATAAAATCAAATAAATAAATAATTAAAATTTTCATATTTAATACATTATTAATGAGTATATTTATTATTGAAAATCCAAGTATATGTTTAATAACAATAATAATTTAGTATATATAGTAATTGTAACTTATTATTTGTGCACTAAATTTTGAAATTTGATGGTGGAAGAAAAGAGGGGGCCATCTCTCCATATTAAGTTGACCAAATAAAACATGGTTTAACAGGTAGAATTAATTCATGTTATCTAACTAGTTTACATAACGGACTACAAATTTGATATGACGTCCCTTAAACCGACTACAATTTGGAGTTAGAAGTTTGAAACTATCATAAACTTCGCTTCCAAGCTACTTCCTGGAAGTAATTTTATTCCACTGTGGATTGAGACTCAAAACCTATCTATACTATATATATTCATCATATATAACAGGCGGTCTATAGTTTTTCTTAAACAATTCTCTGCAGTATTCTTGACTTGAATTCTTGAAGGACGAAGTTCAGAAAGACTAAAGATGTTGACGTCAAATGGTTTGGGGAATGTTGATGATGGCGGTTCATGGCAGAAACTGAAGAGCGAGGTCGAAGCACAAGCCTTTGATGAAAGCGAGAGACTAAGAAAACTAACGGAGATTGTATTGCATGGGTTTATAAATCGCTTAGCCATGGAATCCACCGGGAAGAAGAAGATGATGATCGTTGAAACCAAACGTTGCCATGAAAATGGAACCCTAAGTTCTGTTAATGAAGGAGAAAACGAAGATTCCGTGATCAGGAACCAAAAGAAACAAAGGACAGGCGACAAGGGCGAGAAGAAGAAGAAGAAGAAGAAGCAGAAGACAAGCGACAATCATGAGAAGAAGCATAATCAGAAAAAGGGTCAAGATCCCATTGTAAAGTTTACTGCATTGGGTTTGGAACCACCCCCCGATATGCCAAAAGAATTCAAGAACTGCATTCAAAACTTGGGTGGGACAGAAATAAAGCTGGTTATTCAAAAGTTTATTCAAGTTACTGATTTGAATGAGCAGCAAAATCGTTTGTCGATGCCGCTAAAACAGGTTAGGAATGAATTCTCGAATGAAGCTGAAGAAGAAAAACTGAAAAGAAGAGAAGCGATTGAAGTTGTATTTGTAGAACCATGTCTTAAGGTATCTAAGTTGAACTTGAACAAGTGGCAGATTGGGGTAAGCTGGTCATACGTTTTAAATGGTTCATGGCATAGAAACATTGTGAAGAACAATGGGAATACTCTGAAGCCAATGGCGGTGGTACAGGTTTGGTCGTTCCGGGTGGGACCAAAATCTCAGCTTGGATTTGCACTGATCAGGGTTAGAGATGGGGAAGATGGCCACGTGATTCATTAGGAATAGAGATGGAGGTTCAAGTGATTACAACATTCGGACAAACGGAACTGCCCAAGGCATTTCTTTTTTTTTTAGCAATCAGTCTAAGTTCGATTTGTAATTTTCCTTTTAAACTTATCTTAATCAATTGTAAATACTGTATATTTGGTATTGTTTTCTATGGAATCTACTTAATTTCTGCAAGTAATTCATATTATCTACGGTTTTTCCCCCTTTGAATTGTCCAAGTTAATGGTGATGAATGGCGATGGTGAATGAGTAAGTACAGCAAAATTTTTTTCTTTTATATGTTTCCTCTGATATGTTCCTAAGAGCTCTTACTAGCTTTCATATAGAGCTTGGGTTACCTCTCAGGTTTAGATTAGAGATTTGGCATAATATATCTGTTTACAACGGTTGCAGACACATTTTTTATCAAATCATGTTTATCGTGATTTAGATGTTATATATATGTAATATATTGAGAGTCTTCTGGATGTTGTATTGACAAATATACGGAGATACTCCAATATACCTTCAGTATCTGCCCTTCGACACTTTTCACTGAACTGTGATATAAACAGTGCTAAAAGTGAACAGCAGTCTAAAACTGGTTGCAAGGAATAGGTAGAATAGTTTCTTCGAGATGGTTGTGCCTTCTTTTTTTTTCTTTTGTCAAAGACCTTTTATATATTGGATTTTGACTATTCTGGTAGCTTTAATTCTATCAATGAACTATCAAATGTTAAGAGGTCAATTAGCTCTTAATTTGATGCTTATCTTATTATCACTAGGATCGATATTTATAGGTTGATGCAGTCATGAAATTGATCAATACTGACACACATACCAGAATCTATGTTTATTTAATCAGAGTACTTTTCGTTTTTCTTGAAATCTTTGCATATAATATTTATATAAAATAAGTATTTAAATATAATTATAAGATATAAATTTTTAAATATAAAAAAAATTAAAAAATTAAATATATTCATATTAATATATATATTCATATTCAATAATCCACTTGAATTTAAGTATCACAGATTCAAATTCAAAACATTGTTGGGCAGTTCGATGTCAATTTTCCCATCATCAGAGTTGAAGGTCTTTGCATATATACTCGGTGCCTTTTCATAGTGTAAGTAGCGTGCATGACATTCATCGTTCATTTAGTTTTGTTTCCTTTTTATTCAAAGAACATTTGGATATAATGCATCTTCGTAGGTGGGCTACGTTCTTAGATGAATCCAATTCAGTCAAAAACTGGGCCAAGTCAGGCTCAATCAAAGTCTTTTATTAAAAAAATTTATATTTATTTAAATTTAATTATAAAAATATAAAAATATTAATTTAAAAATAATTTTTAAATAATAAAATAAATTTACAAGCACAATCAAATCAAGTTTAATAACAAAAAAAAATCCAAATTATGATTTGACTCGTTCATTAATACTTATAAGCAAAATGCTGGAACATACTTAAAAAATTATTTATTGAAAAATTTTAGTTTGTATTTTAATTTTTAATTTTTAAATAGAAAATATGATGCATTATATCATTTATACTCTTATCATTGTTTTATGCGCTAATTTAAGAAATTTTAAATTATGAAAATGAGATAAAATATTTATTTTATAATTTATTAATTTTTTATAAATATTTTGAGTATGTACTCATCTCAAGTTAACTGTACGATTGGATTAGACCTAAGTATCTTGGTATTTGGATACTTTGTTAACCGACCCGAAACGATCGGGCCAACTACATAAACCCTTGATTTGAAGTTTGAACCTCATTACCCCCGAAACCTATGGAAAAATGGCGGAAGACACGTTGTATCTTCAACTGCACAAGCTTTCAGCCATAAACTCAGAGGAAATTCTCGACCAAATTCTAACGACACTATGGAAAACCCGAAGGTCCGGTCTTCGCCCGCCCGACAAGTATCGGATTCAGTCTCTCCTTTCGCTCCCTTCCCTCCCCGAACTCGACCCCGTAAGTTCCCCTTTTTTTTTTCCTTCGCATTTTTCTCTGCAACCAAACATGGCTGTTTCGATTATTTTTACCTTTCTAGCATGTTTATATCGTTTCAATTTAGTTTTGTTTGAAATAAAGCGTTAAATCTTGAAACTTGAAAGTTTAAATCATGAAAAAAATGATTCAGCTGGTTTTCATTTTTTTATTACTTTTTGTTATTTACTTATTGTTAAAGCCAAAATCCTTCCCATTTATAAATTTATTTATTCAAAATATTTATTTGTTTTATATTTAAGTTATATTATAGAATTATTGCAATTGATAAATGAGTGATGATATGTAGAAAAATGTGATGAATAGGTATTGGCATGCCTTCGATTGCTTATAAGGAAATCTGTACATGAAAATTTCAATGGCGCTGATCTTTCGAAGCTGTTCCCACCTGATTTGCCGCTTAATTTGCAAAGCCTTCTAGTTTTGTTGTTGCAGAAATATCAAAGTCAATGGAAGGAAGAAATAGCAAAGGAACAGGTAAGAAAGTAGCCTCTTTCAAACTTGTTCAACAAATTTATTGATTTATATGTCTGTTTACTGCTATATGAATGTGCATTGGTGATTTGGGTGTTGTTATGTTAGCAAATGTTGCATATTGAGCAGTTTATGATTGTTATTCAAATTGAATTCAATCCCCTTTTGTTCAATGTGAATCGGGGATATATTAGTTGATTCATTAGTGACTTGTTAATTTTACTCGCAGCTGTCATATTCAGGGATCGTTGCTAATGAGTGTTGCACCTTGAGGATGTTTGTGATAGTTATTAAAATCAAATTCAAACCCTTTAATTCAATGTATATAGAGGATCTATAAGTTGATTAATTAATGACTTGTTACTGTCACACACACCAAAAAGATCTGTTGATGCAATTTGTCTGAAAAGGTTTAGGATGGAAATATTTTTCTTTCAACAGAAAATGGGAGTAAAATTTTATGTCAAAGCCTTGTGATATAAATATAATAAACTCTAAATAGTAATTAGTAGTTTTGGATGGTTTACAGTATCTGTTGAAAGCTATTTTTGCAAAGTAATGTAATGGACCTAATGTTTATTCTTTTTCCCTTATTTTTCATCATAGTCGGTTGTAATGCATTGGTGATATTCATCTTATCCAGCATCCACATCAGCTGCCAAGGACCAGTGTTTCCTATCAGATAAAAGCAAACGCACCACCGTCTTTCACACCATTACCATCTTCTGATATTCCAACATCCTTATGGCCTCGTCAAGATGATCCTATTACCCGCATTAATCTTGGTGATTTTGGGGCTTCACCAATCGTTGCTGATGCGGCTGGTTTATGTCTGGCTCCCTTGTCAATGCAACAGGATGCTGGTCCTCCAGAGAATCTGGTATATACAAATTCTTATTCATTGCTTAGTTTCTTCTTCAATAAATATTAATATAATCAATTGGTGTTCATTCATGTACATGTACTGTTTAATTAATCATTTCGCTTCGCCGGCTACCTTTTGGATTGCTCTGTCTTTCCTTGCAATGAGGAAATTTATGCAGTACCTTTTCCCCACAGTACCATCAATCCTCAAGTAGTCTAAATCAAGTACATTTTATCTGTTGAAATTTATCTTTGTGTTACGGGAAAGAGTTTGGTATCATTTGCTTTGTCAAAGGTATAATTCATCTCCTTTATCAAAAAGTAGAAACCTTTGTCACTTGCCTGTACACAAATGAATTTTAAGGATGCCATTTCTTTTGATTAGGCAGCTGGTCTGAGTTCTCCTTCTTGGGTTTAATTCTTGACTGAGATTTAATTAGCTTTAATGGGATACATATTACCATCTTGCTGTCATTTAACTAATATATTGGATTCCTTAAGCCCACAATTTTGTGAATGACTGCATTTAATATTTCTTTGTGGCACATTTTATATTGTTACTATTTTCTTGATATGACTTCTTATTTCGTTATAGGAAGCTCTACCCCGCCTTAAATCAATGACATGGACCATGGAGAATCTCAACTCAGCGCCAGCCAATAGAGTGGCTATTATCCATCTTAAGGTATGTATATGGTATATGGCATATGGTATACGGTATATGACGACATTCATCCTGTCTCCATCAGTTACATACCGAGGGCCTCATCATCGTGGATACCAGAATGTGCCCTTTTTCTGATATCCGGAGTAAACATACTTAAGGAACATTTTATATATCAACTTGCCAAAATATAGAGAAATCATATTCTGTCCAATATCCTATGTGCTATTAACTTCTAGTGGAAGAACCACCAGAATTATTAGAGGACTAGTGATGCTTAGACTTTTAAGAGTATTGCGAATATTGACAAAAAAGATTTATGAAGTTGTTATGACCAGATAAAAACACGCTCTGGAGTCCAATGGCTGTTCATAGCAAGTGCTTTTCTATACCTCTCCTTCCAGATGCTCCGCATCCAAGAAGGAGAAAATAGAAGAAAAAAACTTTTTTAATGCCCCGCTTCGTCCTTTCCTCATTCTCAAATCCCTTTCTCCTCCAACTCGTCTGCTTTAGCACAACATGAGGCGTCAGGTGTTGCTCTAAAAGGCAGGCATAAAAGTCAAAGTGACATACAACTACCAGTTGATGCCCGATTAAGGGATCCCTTAGGCAGGCAGCCCATGATTTGATTGATTGGGACCATTTGGATTCTTGCATGAATTTTCATTCCAACTTTAGATATAATAATACATGATATAGGAAATAATATTGATTGAGAAATGCTTTTTACTGCTGGTCACTTCCTTTTAATTGCTTCTTCTAATATTAATTGATCAATTTCCCCTTTGGTTCATCAGATTGGTTAGACTCTTTTAATAATGGCTCTGGTCTTACATTTTGGTTTGGGATTATTTTGTCGCTAAGCCTGATAGGCTGAGACTTTTTGTGTTGTGTACCATTTCTTGGCTCTTTCGCTATGATAATTGGAGATGGTAAAAGTAAAACACTGTCTTCTTTTCTTTTGGTCAAGAAAGAAAGGAGTAAAACACTGTTTATTGTGCGTCAATTCCCCTAATTGTCAGTTACTTTGTAGTGGGGCGCTTAGAGCAAAGGCCAAAACTTCAAATCCTGGGTCATAGAAATAATTACTTTGGTTCTTTGATGCATGAGACCTTTCTGCTAATGAGAAATTTGTTGCAACATTCCAAGTTTCTCATTCATTTAAGTTTGTTAATTCTTATTGTAGTGGTTAATGACTTTTATTTCTTTTCTTATACCCGTGGGCAGCTTCAAGATTATACCAAGTCTCCCTCAGGAGAGATAGAAGTGAAATTTCAGCTGACTAAAGACACACTCGAAGCTATGTTGAGATCAATGACTTACATCAGCGAACAACTCGCAAACATGGTAAGATTTCTGTATCTTATTATGGACTTAATGGTCATTAATAAGAGTTTGGAGAATTAGGAACTCAATTTTTCGGTGTTCAAGGTGTGCCTCGAGTGCCATTGCATTCTTCTTGTCATGCTTGTGTTTTTAAAAAATCTTTTAGCTACCCCCTACTCCTCTAGTTTACCACCATGCATAGTAAAGATCGTATTTGAAAAATGTCTTGAAATTTTGTTCATTTCAAGCAGTTAACAACTTTGTCTTATTGCCATATTCTTGGGGAATAATATACTTTGTTCATTTATCTTTTTATTTGGCAGACTGGGACTTCCTTGGAGCCGGCACAGAAAAAGCAAAAGCAATAGGACTATGCAGTCTTAGTTTGGTTCTTCTCTCTTTCTCTTTTGTAGCAATTATATAGATATATAGATCCAGGTTATAGTTATCCGCTAAGATTAGCATAGATATCAAACTGGTTACTAGGTGCTTGTTCCCAAGAACGCATTAGAGTTCATTTTAGCATGCCTGTTTGCTTGATTGTTGACTGTCTCAATGTTAATGCTTCTTAAAGTTTCATAGATTAACTGTAATCTCTCTCTCTCTCTCTCTCTCTCTCTCTCTCTCTCTCTCTCTCTCAATCCGACTGAAGAGCATTTGCTCCTTAGGTTACATAGTGAACTCTCTTTCCAATGCCATAAAATCTAATCTCTCTAGAAAGCTTAAACCTGAATCTGATCAAAATTTTCGAAATATAGTGATTGAGGTGCTAGTAAACTGATTATCCTTATTGAATGGAATCATAAGCATGATGTGAATTGGCTTTGATTTGGAGTAGGAGTGATCTGTCCTGCTTTTTTTACATATAACCTGTTACTTGGACTCAAAGGTGAGTGTCAAACACGAATGTACTTAATATTTTTAAAGTTTTTTTTCACATATTTAAAAGATCATACTCTTAAACTTCTGTCTGAATAAGTCTCAAACACAAGTTTGTCTAGGCTTCTTTTGAATAATAAAACTTTGAAGAAACACAGTCTCAGGTTAGATATTCCTCTCATAAAATGGGCATCAGAATTTGAGCTGGAAAAGCTGCCCTGCTTTCCCCTTGGATGCATATCTCTACTTCCCACCTATGAATCGAACCGTGTCTGTTTGTTCATGGGTTTGGTCCAAACTCGAAAGCTTATATTATTACTTAAAATTATATTAAAATTTTACTTTTATTAATATTATAATGAAATTTAAATAAAAAATTTATTTTTATTATATAAATAATAATTCAAATTGGGTTTATTCAAATTACAAAAATTAATATCCTGTTTCAACCCAATATGAGTTAGGCTTATTGGATCAAATAAGTTGATCCATGAATAGGTCTTGCAGGTAAACACGTCTATACTCATCGCAGCTAAGGTGTTTGTAGATCAGATCATGACCTAAAAAATTGTTAAACCTGAAATGGTTCAAAAGATCATTTTCCTGTTCAAAATAATATTACAAAATTATTTTTATATTAATATTTATAATTAAATTTAAATAAAAAATTATTATTTAAATAGTAAATTAAATTGATCAAATTATAAAATATTTTATCCAGGCCAAACTATTACAGATGGAGTCTCAGGCTGCTTGAGCCGGTTTAATTACAGCCATAAGTAGACGGTCAACTTTTACATATATCTCTTAATGCAAAGACTTGTACGTCATAACTATTTGTAACTCCCAATGATTTATAATTTTTTATACATTAAATTTGCAACATTTGTAACGTATATAGTCCTCGATTTATCCCCATTCATTCTAGCGTTGATCATTTGTAACCGACGTGTATGTATCATCCTATAAATAAGGCCAATACGATCACTGAAAGAATAATATGAACCGGAAATATCATTTGATTGCCTACTCTCTCTGTGTTTTTATTAATATTCTAGTTAGCATATTTTGTTTTTATTTTTCAACAGTGTATACTTTGTTAATAGTATCAAACTTTGTATCCAAGTAGATTGAAGATTTCCCATTCTGAGACTGATGACCAAAACCGTATGATATAGAAGCTAAAAAATGAATTAAAGGAGCAACTACCAAGTGATCATAAGTCGAAAAAAACCAATTTTACTGTTGAAAATATATTAAAATGTCAAAAAACATATATATTTTTGTAAATTTTTATTTTTTATAATTCAATTTAAATAAAAATAATTTTTACTGTTCAAAACTATCCAAATTAGTTAAAAATCCATCTCAAATCCGGCCTAACTCAAAACCAAATTGATAGGTCAATCCATGGAAGGCAACGCAAATACAACTTCATTTAAACATTGATTCTAAGAGAAAGCAATTGCACAAGACATGCAAATTATAT
>JBBYHL010000004.1:17587069-17599589 GCA_038381835.1 Adansonia madagascariensis
AGAGAGAGAGATGCAGCCGTTGTTTAAGGGAAAAAAAAGTCTGATTTTCTATAAATTTTCAATGAATTTTTAAATTTTTTAAATAAATTTTGAAAATTGATAAAATGTTTTATTATAATAATTTTTTAATTTTTTTTATCATCTATTATATAAATAAAAGCACGGGTATGAAAAAAATTTTTGAACAGACGAAAATAGCTATTGCTGTTTACTAAGTTTTTAAATTATCATTTAATTTTTTTTATTATTAATAGGATTTATCCAATTTATAAATAAAAACTTTAATTTCATTAAATTTCTTAAAATAAATTTATTTTTTATTTATTAAATAAAAAAAAGTTAAAGGTCTAAATTGAATTATCTTATTTCCATTTCAAGTTTGAATATTTCTTTATTTTCCATGTTTTTGTGTTGGAAAATGGGAACAACGACGCATTGCTTGAACCTTGGTTAAGATTCCTCTAGAGGAGCCTTTAAAGGGATTTAGAATGTTGGCTTAGCCTATTGATTAGCCAAATTTGGCAATAAGCAACCCAAGAGACCATTCCCACAAACATTTGATGAACAATCCACGTAAATAGTAGGATTAGGCCTCATCTTAATAGGACATTGTATTTAAACTAGACATAAAATGAGATCTCACCAGCCTTTTATCTCCTTACGCAAACATAAACATAAAACGAACATATGCTTCCTGTTTAAGGTGTATCATATATCAACATTAAAAAAAAAAAATTCATTAGCCCTTCATCTTCTCGTAGAATTAATTGAAAATTACAAAAAAATTAGGAGAAAATGAAAAATCAGGCAAGCTTTAAAGTTAAAAAAAAATCTACTCAGAAAGAAAAACCAAACCTGTCTTTTTTTTCTCTCAAAGGGGATTAAAGGCTGCTGATATCCAAGCCACTCGGTTTTAGCGGACCTAAAGAAGATTTTTAGATTCAAAACTATATTTAGTAAGTAATTTAATTCGAACAAAATTAAGTATCTGTTAAGAAAAAAAGAAAAGGCAGTTGAATAACTTTGGGCCAACTCAATTTTAACGTTCTAAAAGCTAAATTTGGGCCCACATTCCAGAAACGTAGTATTCAATTACATTGTACGGAACCTGAATGTTATGTGGATGTGTCCGTGGATGAGTGGAGTCCAATGTTTATTAAACAGTTATTTTATGTATTATAAGACATTGGTTTCAATTTTATTAAAAAAATTTGAGCTTGTTTGTTTGTTTGTTAACGTGGAATTGTTGGGTTTAACTTGTTTCTTGGGTTCTACTCCCTATTGTTCTGGATTAGATTTAAGGTTTACGGTTTAAACAATTTTATTTCATATTTCATCTCAAAAAAATTAATTTTAGCTTTAAATTTTAATTTTTTATTTATCTAGTGAAATTTAAAATACTGAGATTGCTCATTATTCTTCATTCTCGACATCGAAATTTAATTACATTGAATGAAACCATAGTATGTTTTAAGTGGATTCGATCCAATACACATGAGAGAAGTCCAAAATTTTATCAATATTGGTTACAGATGCTATAAAACAGTAGTTCGGATATAGTTTTGAGTTTTTTTTTTGTTGGTTTTAGTGGTATAGGTTTTGGCTTATTGTCTAGGGTTCTACTCTTAGGGTTTAAGCCTTAGTTTCTCTTGGATTTCGTCTCAAAAAACCTCCCTCTAGCTTGCAATTTTTTTTAATTTTTATTTTTAGTGAAATTGAAAACATTGAGTTTGCTCATTGTCCTTTCCCATGATCGAAATTCAATTATATTAGTAGAACGCCGTATGGTCATCTTAGATAATGGCACATCCACACAAAAGTGGATGAAATAAAAAAAATAAAAATTATAAAAAATACAAGAGAAAAAAAGAGTGAGTGAAATAGAAAAATATATATAAGTGAAGAAAGAATTACTAAGAATGGAAGTAATCTTTAAAAAAAAATAAATTAATTATATAATCTTGTTTATATATTATCTTAATTTTATAATATTATTTTTTTATCATTTTCTTGCAGAGTTGATGTTACTTAACTCGTCATATTAAATTTAATAAAAAATTTATATTAATATAAATAATTAAATAACTTAACGGTGTCAATAAATTTTCAGTTGATGGGCAGCGGGTTAGGGTGTTATACACCCCAGAAACTCAGAAATTATTTGAACGCCTTATCAACAACGATATCTACAAGTTAATGTTTTAAATGACCTTAAATAATATTCGTTTGCTTTGCTTGTAGAAAACTCTTGCTTCCTCCTGACGGCTCAATTCAATGTCCTAAAAGCAAAAATTGGGCCCAAAGTCCAAAAGCCATTGGGGCCCAAAACTGAAATAGAGAATCATTCGAATAACTTAGAGAAAATTTCAAGAAAATGTCATTTGGGAGGTTTGGATCCAAATGCTATTGGAAAGGCATTCAATTGCCTCCTCTATGAAGGTTACTTTGTTCTAAAATCCATAGAGTATTTGAATGCCTTTAAAAGGGCATTGTATTAGCTCAAAAATGAAGGATGAATCAAGAGCGGGGTGAATGGTCCTTTTAAAAATTTTCACTCAAAATGATCTTAAATTAGAAATTAAAAGTAAATACAGATAAAAATGAGTTTGAGAGAAGAAAATCAAACATGGACATATAAAGGTTTGGTCTTTGAACTCGAACCCTCTGTCTTCTTTTTTTGGCACTTTCTTATCAAGGTGATTTTCATAATTTATTAGTGAAAATGTTACCTTTTAAGCTAAGGTATTACCTTAAAACAACTATGTTTTGAGGCCAAAATAGAACCTCCTAAGTTCCCTTAATAATTCTACCCAAATTCTTAAGTAATTTCATTCAATCTCACATAAACCCCTTTATGAAAAGAAAAGTGTTTTGCAAACTAATAAAGTCCTCTAATTGGTGTTGTTTGTAAGAGCTTAAGCATAATGCAGAAAAGATACAAATGAAAGTGATGAACACAAGTGATTGCAAATAATATGAAAAATGAAAGCTTGAAGAACTTGAGCAAGCTTGTGAATTTCCTTATCAATCTTGGTATTTCTTGTTGCTTGAAGTGTTTTGAATCTCTATTTATAGTCTGAGAGTGAATTATAGACATTGGGCATTAATTTAGATGGTAGCTATTGATAGCTTCATAAAAACTTGTTTACATTTAAACCCACACCAATGTATTGATGTATAAATGTGGGTATCGATACAATCTTAAAAAATCCGTCCGCTAGAAGTTGGGTATCGATACAAATACCAAGTATATCGATACAAATAGAGATGTATTGATACAAATAAGGAAGTTTAAAATTAACTTATCTATTGCCAATCATTGCATTGACACATACCTTGCATCAATACATTCATTTAAAAAAAATAGCTTGTAAAAGAGCTTTTCTTGGCTTGAAAATAATTTTAACTTATCTAAAAATTATTTTAAACATAAGTGTGTATTTAGAACATTATTCTTAAGAAATCAAGAAGTAAAAATCCATCTAATATTTTCCAAAATATTTGCACATTAAATCAAGGAAAAATACTAAGTTTGAAAATATTTAAACACAAACTAATTAAGCTTAAGTTATTGTTTTATCAACATTAGGATCAATTCAAAGCTAATAAAGCTAACAATCTCTCCCTTTTTGCTTTGACAAAACTTAAGATAAATTTACTTGTCAAAAATTCCACTTAAAATATTTAAAAATTTTCAATGAAAACTCCCATTTAATAAAAGCATTATTTTCAAAAATTTTAAATTAGAGAAAACAAAGGTTGTTCTGAAAATGTTTATGCCATAATAGTTTGTATCCAAAATATTATCCATAATTGTCACAAGTTAATCATCAAGCTATAACATGTCAATATATATATATATATATATATGAATATTCAATATCAAGTCAATCAACATGTTATTACAACATCCATATCGTGCACATGATTTTCATAAAAAATTTAACATTCAAAATTTATCATGTTTATAATATACCTATATATCAAAATATTCAATAAGCAATATCCATAAAGATTAAACATTGTTAGCAAATTTATAACCATTACTCTTTTTTTATTTTATCAAAAATGCAAGGGCAATTCAAAGCTAAAAGAAGAAAATTAGCATAAGTAAAGGACAATTTCACATTAAAAGATAATTTCGATGAAAATAAAGTTCATAACAAAAGATGTTCAACATAAGTTAAGTGCATGAGTTTAAAAAAGAACATGAAAAGAGGAAAAAGAAAATGTTAATAGTTTGCAAATGATCCTAAAATGGCCAGAGGCAACTAGATGCCATTGGTCGAAGGATCATCAATGGAAGAAGGAGGAGGCGGATCGACATGGTGAAAAGCATCCGAGAGGGCATGAAGCTCTATGGTCATCTCTCTTTGATGAGACTTGATAGTGGTAAACCAAGTATCAATAGAGGCAAAACTCTCATCCTACATATCAAACTGGCCCATGATAGAGTTAAAGATGGTGCACATCTCAATAGGCACAGATCAAAAAGTGCCAATGGCCAGTGGTGGAATGGATGCATCATGCTCCATGTCATGGCCTTCGTGGACATCAAGGTGCTCAGGATCATTAACATGCGCATTTGGTTGCATAACTGAACATTGAGCTTGTCGCTTTTTGGTTGAAGACCCAATCACTATTCTTAAGCTCATATCCAATCTTGCCTATAGACTTTTTCCCAATATATCAATTTTTTGGTGACTAAGATGCCAGGATCCCAAGAGAGGTTAAAGCTTTGAGCTTCGAAGTTGTATCTCAAGGGTATGTTGTGAAGGAACGTGTGAGAACCTTAAACATCATGGATGATATAAAGCAGGATAAAACAAGTAAAGTTTGGAAGTGCTAGGGATCGTAGTCTTGGTAAAGTCAGGCCACATACAAAAATAGCATTAAAAAAATTCATAATTTAACATAATATAAGCAGTGAAAATAGTAAACACAAAAAAGCCAGACTTTCTTATGGATCTCTTAAGTAGGGTTTTACATGTGGCAAACATAATTAAATTAAATCTAAATTTAACCAATCATCTTATTAAAGATTACCAAACTTGAAGATATCATAATCTTGAAATTTACAGATCCTAAAGATTCCCAAATTTGAATCCGTAGGCCTTTTAAGTGGTAAATCTGAAATCATGAGCAGTTCAATTTTCCAGCCTTTAATGGTGATCCATATAGATAGTAGTTGAAACCTTTTTCGACCTCATGGTTCTCCAATGCTAGCTAGATGACTTTTAAAGCCACAACCAAAAGATAATTTGCTAATAGGTACAGATTCGAGAATCTCTGGAAATAATTCCCTACCTTTGGCATAAAAAAAAACAAAATAGCTCCTCAGAAAGATTATTGTTTTGCATAGATCCTAGAAAACAAATTCAAAAATCATAATTTTTTATTCTGATCAATTCCACTAAAATAGAAGACTGATGGGAAAATGAATCGATGCAAAACTTGGCTTAGAGAAGTAAGAGTTGGAATAATTAGCTTCACAAAGGTTTAGAAATTCTTGCACAGGTTTTTCTGATAACCAAACTTACGCTTATAAAGACTAGGTTGGACTAGGTTTAGATGTTTAATGAGTGAACTAGACCGTTAAAATAAACCTATACGTGGTGCCCTTTTAAGGTTACTTAGAGCGCAATTAATACTATTTTTAACTAGCTTGTCCAATATTGGGGCCTTCGTAGTAATATGCAGCATAATTACACCTTAAGGATGGCTTCACATTATGATTAGCCTATTGGCAAGCCTAACTCGGAGTAGTTAATAAGTAAACTCCCTTGTCTTTCCAATTTAGGGCTTTTAGCCTAAACCTTTAATTCACATGTTAGATAATTTAATCCACAATTAAATTTCTAACCCAAGTAAAATAATTTTACTTCATGTGAATAATATTAAATAAATAATTAAATAGTTATCAAATAATTTGTTTAATTACCAAATGCAAATATTTGCCTCATTTAATATTTTTCTTTAAAACCATGTTTATACTTATAAATTTTCTTGATAAGACATTTTTATCATTGTTGCCTTATTAAGACATCTCTAATTACATTTTATAAATCTAATTTATGTTAAATTATTCTCAATTGAACTCGTTAAATAAAGTCCTCATCAATTTATCTTTTATTCAATTAAGCCAACTTAATTAAACACCAGATTTAATTTAATAATTTTGTCTTAGTGTGTGTGACCCATTAGATTCCCAACATGTTGGCAATGAACATAAATAATCTTTTTAACTATGTGCATCCATCAAGAACAAGATCTAGCAACCCCTCATGATCACACACTTGTTAGTAGAATAAAGCGTGACTTTTCAAAACCTTGCAGTAACTAGCTTGTTAGTGCACTATGGTCTTTTCACTAGATATCAAAGATTAAGAATAAGCATGGTGCAGTGTCTACTCATATATCATGAATCTGTGAAGAGCTATTCCTCATAATTCGCTATGCTCTATCTAGAGACTATAACCTAATTAACCATTGTCAAGATTATTCGAGATATGTCTTTAATGTCACTAGGAGTGGTGAATCCCTTCTGATTATTCATTTATCTTCAATATGTTTTATATCATACCTAAAACCACCCATATTTTTGTAATCCATCCATTGTGGACACATTCGTGCTCCACATATAAGATAACCTGGTATCACAAGTTTAAGGACAAATATACATGCCTAGCACATGAGAACATTTTCCATAGATACTTAAGTGAATTATACTAAATCGAGTTCTCATTCGGGCCTTGTTTAGTGAACTTTTCCATAAAGTAAGCACCTATATGCTATCCTTAAGTATCTCACATAATTTAACTCTTATGAGATCAAAGAGTTACACATATCCAATTCATAGAGGCTTAGTATATACTAGCCTTGGTGCATTGCCAATGCTTTATCTTTATAATATGATGGCTAGGAACATTTTTAAAGCACAACTTTGATGTATAAGAATTTTATCATTGTAACTCATTACTATTTTTCTAAGGACATTGTGTTTCAAGGGCTTTATCTAATTAATGTTTGCATGAGTGTCAATCATGCCATTAACACGAAAGAAACCTATATTACTTTAACTTAATAATGTGTGTATTCTTATTTAACCATGTATCCCATGTCCTAATTTCAAGGGCATAGACCAACATCTCCTACTTGCACTTGAAATAATCGCATTGCTCTATTTGGAATATAAGTTTAATTTATTAATGATAATCTCCATTATCAAGTCATCAAGCTGTTTGGATTTCAATGAGACTATGATTCCAATTAATGGCTAAGTTATCACAAATAACTATCAGAATCATCTTATTAGCTGATGGCCAAAGATCCAAGAAAAAGTTTTTAGGAAGCCTTCAATAAAATGGTTTGTTTGATGGCTTTAGGACACAAATATGTAATCTTTCCTATTAAAACTCTTTCCAATTTTACATCCAAGTATGTATAGCTTTTACTTGTCATCTATTCATGAATATTAACCTTTAATAACTTATGAATATTCCATAAAATCCTGCAAGAGTAAGACTTCTTGCTAGAAATTTAGTCCTTAACTAGATTCAAATTTGAGTTAATTAGGCTTATGTAATTAGCATAATTTGATTTGATAGACCAAGATATAGAACAATTCTACTAAGATTTATTAAATAAAAGAAATCATTAAAGCACATCATTCATATGCCAGGAATAAAAGATATATGTTCAAAACAATTCCTAAAAACTTTCTTACAACCATAAAGCTAAAAATAAACCATCCAATGTTTTAATATGATAAATCATAAAAGTGAAAGTCCTCAGTAACTTTTATGCATAAGGGCACAAGTTTAATCCATATCTATCAAGTTGCCCTCCTTTCCATTAGTCGATCTTTATTTGTCCTTCCTTTTGTCTTTATCATTGGAACCTACGATATGTTAAAACACACTTAGTAGCAATAATTAGGTATCATATACTAAAGAAAAGTTAAAGGTTAAAACTTTTTTTAAACTTTTTAACCATGACTAATTCAAGGTAATCTTTGCAGTTTCTCTTCTAATGACTATGCTTTCCATAATGGTGACAAGCTCCCTTATCAGTTCTTCCCTTGGCTTTCACTCCACTAGTTGGCTTCAAACTTTTTGAGCCATAAGATCCATCCTTTCTTCTTCTTCTTCTTTTTTGTTTTTTTAGAAGTAAAAGTAGAAGTAACAAAATAGAAACCCTTCTTATTAGCGAGAGATTTTTTTTGCAATAGTTAACATGTTTAATAATCTCAGAATGGGTGTGTCTAAGTCATTCATTTTGAGATTCAACATAAACTATGAAAAACTCGAAGGTAAGAGGAAAGAACTAGAAAAATGACTAACTCATTATGCATCGGTCAACCCAACTATCCTAAAGAAGTGATCTAGCCAATTATTTTAAGCACATAAGTCTTAATAAGAGTTTCTTCAGACATTTTTGCTTAGAACAATTCCTTCAAGATGTCAAATCTCTTAGTGTGCCTCTTTTTATCGAACAATTCTCTAAAGTTCAAGATGATGTTTGAAGCATCCATCTTTTTATGTTGTTTTTAGAGATCGGGTGCCATGCTAACCATCATCACACATGTCACTTGTATAAGATCATCTTTATGAACTCTATAGGCATTCCATTCTTCCTAAAAAGCATTAGGTCCAAGCTCATCAAATATGGGTTCATCAAGGACATAAGCCTTGAGTTCCTATGTTAAAACAATTTTAATATAGGATTACGAATTATTAGCATCCAATATGTTATGCAATAATAAATTAGAAGTCATACTTCTTCTTTATGTCATGTATGAATTCAGAATATATTTAACGTCAATAACATACATAAAGTAATCATTTAGTCAGGTTTTTAATACTAGAATGATTATTCTTATTACTTTTTGTGTAACTATAGCTTTTAACTACAATATGAGAAGTTAAACATTTTAGTCCTCTTAATGAGCTAAGCACCCCTTTCATCTTTTCATGACTTTGAGTTAGCTCAATAAACCATAAAAGAACTAATCAAGTAGCTAACTTAGTTTATTGATTGCATCTCTATGCAACTTTTAGATAAGTTAGGTGGGAACCTTTTATCTAAATGCATCATATGCATTTCGCCTACCCATCGCCTATAATGCCATGCGGTCAAGTTGTATGCATCTAGAAAACATAATTTTAGTTGAGTAAGTTCTATTAATTATAACTCAAGTAGCTCGAGCAGAAGGGACCTTGAGTTAACTTAACAAATCCCCATGGTCTGAACTTGGCTATTTTATTGTAACCTAATGGAAGGCATTTTATCATGCTTAGGCATTGACTCAATATTTTACGAGGGATTTTCTTAATTATTAAGTCTATTTGAGATTTGGATTGCATTGCATTGGCATTTATTTTAAGTACATACATATCAAATATATTAACATAAACTAAATCTAATCATGCAACTTTATATGAATGGTTATGGACTTTTATTTATGTCTAGTTTCCATGAACCATTTGAAAACTAGTTGGTCAAAACCCTAGGATACTTTACCAAGTCTTTATATGTCTTGATAGTGATCTCTTTGGACAATTCTACATGGCGCCATCTTCAATTTACGTTTATGGAAAAATAAAATTCCTCTAATCTGACTTAATACTAAATTTATAACTATATAACATTTACATACATTTGATAGAAACCTTAAATTATATTTGAAAAGAGTTACGTGAGAGGAGATTTTACAACTTTGGAATGTAATAGAGACAAGGTAGGGTTTGCTGACCCTATTTAACAAAAATTAAAAATCATAAGAATATATTTCAACTATACATTCACCTAGTCACACTATTGTCTAAGTCCATAACTATCTACCATGCTTTAACAAATTATACCATAATTACAATGTATAGCTAATACCACATGGTAATCATATGTATACAATGTAGGTATCAACAAGTTTATAACATTCAACAAAGCATCTACAAGAATCGGCCATAAAGATTAATCGCATTAAATGTTTTCCTAACTTTTAGGAAACTAGTCATAAATCAGACATTTACCTAACTTTAAAGTGATCTGTCTCAACAAGGACAAATATTTTTAATTGCATGCATAAATTAGGTTTCCAAAATTAACATATTTAAAAAAATAAAATTAAAGTAACTAATTTAATTAAACAATTTAAGAAAATAAGTTTTCAAATTTTAATTCTTTTGAAAACACATATATTTAAAGAAACATAGTTGAATTGAAACTCTTTCATTATTCCTAACTCTTAGGAACCAAGTTTTAAGGACTAAAACTTATAGATCAACATTTGTGATATTTGAATGTTAGTTACCATGAATTAGACTATACCAATAGCAAATAATCCGCAACCTATAGGCTCTGATATCACTTGCAAGGGATCATAGTCTCAGTAAAGTCTGGCCTAAAATAGCATTTAAAAATTCATAATTTAACATAATATAGGTAGTGCAAATAGTAAACAGAGAAAAACTGGACTTCCCTACATATCTATTAAGTAGGGTTTTACATGTGGTGAACATAGTTGAAAATCTAATTTTAACCAATATTCTAATTAGATATTGCTTAACTCAAAGATATTATAATCTTGAGTTCTACAGATTTGAAAGATTCTCAAATATGAATCAGCAAGGTTTTTGATAGGTAATCCAAAATCATGAGCCGTTAATTATCCTACCTTCAATGTTGATCTATACAGAAGGTAATTGAAACCTTTAGCCTAGTGGTTTCTAGTGCTAGCTAGATGGCTTCAAAAGCCATAACCAAAAGATATTTTGCCAATAGATATAATCCAAAAAAATCTAGGAACAATTCCTTACCTTTGGTGCAAAGAGAAGGAAGAAAATAGCTTCTTAGAAAGATAGTTATTTTGCACAGATTCTAGAAAATGAATCCAAAAATCAAATTTTTTTATTCTAATCAATTCCATTAAGATAGAAGAGTAATCTTATATCATTTTGCAATCAGGAACAATTCCTAACTATTAAGAATATGAATCAATGCAACATTTGGCTTAAAAAAGTAAGGTTGGCACAATTAGCTTTAAAGAGTTCTAAAGATTCTTGCCTAGGGTTTTCTGATAGCTAAACTTACTCTTAAAAAGACTTAAGGTTGTACATATAACCCTCTTGGACTATGTTTAGATGTTTAATAAGTGAACTAGACCCATTAAAATAAACCTATAGGTAATGCCACCTTCAAGGTTACTTGGAGCCTAATTAAAACTATTTTTAACTAGCTTGTCTAAGATTGGGATTAATAGTAATATTCAGCCCAATTACACTCTAAGGATGGCTTCATCATGTGCCAAGCCCATTGGCAAGCTTAGCTTAGATAGTTCACAATTAAACTCTCTTGTCTTACTAATTTAGGGCTTTTAGCCTAACCCTTAATTAACGTGTTAGATAATTTAATCCATAATTAAATTTCTAACCTAAGTAAAACAATTTCGCTTAATGTGAAGAATGTTAAATGATTAACGAAATAATTATCAAATAATTTATTTAATTTCCAAATACAAATATTTGGCTTATTTAATATTTTTCCTTAAAGCCATGTCAACACTTAAACATTTTTTGGAGAGGACTTTCTTATCATTGTTGCCTTATTAAGATATCTTTAATTAGACTTCACAAATCTAATTTATGTCTTACATTATTTTTAACTGAACTTATTCAACTAAGTCCTCCTCAATTTATCTTTTATTCAATTAACTCTAACTTAATTTAACATTAGATTTAATTTAACAATTTTATTTTATAATGTGTGAGACTTTAGGTTCCCAACATGTTAAAAATAAAATGAATAATCTTATTAACTATGTTGACAGATTAAGAGCGAGATCAAGCAACTTATCATGACCAGCCAAATGTTAATAGAATGAAGTATGACTTTTTCAAAATCTTTCAATAACCAGCCTATCAGTGCAATACGGTCCTTTCACTAAATATCCAAGATTAAGGATGAACATGGTCTAGTGTCTATTCAAAACTCTATCCATGTTATATCTTGCAATTCATGGTTAATGATCATGACTCTGTTAGGAACTATTCCTCATAATTCATTATGCTTTAGCTAGAGACTTTAATCTAATTAATTATAGTCAAGATCATTTGAGATATGTGTCTAATGTCACTTGGAGTGGTGAACCTTTTTTGGATCACTTATCCATCTTCCATATGTTTCATATCATAGCCAAAACCAACCTTATTTTAGTTTTCATCCATTATGGACTCATTTATGATTATCTCTACAAATGATACTCCACAAATAAGATAACCTGGTATCATAAGTTTAAAGATTAATTTACATGACCGGTATATGAAAACATCTTTCATAGATATTTAAATGACTATAGCAAATGGAGTTCTAATTTGGGGCATGTTTAGTGAACTTGTTTCCACAAACAACTATCCATATTCTATCACCAAGTATCTAACATACTTTAACTTCTATGAGACCAAAGAGTTGCATGCATCCAATGCATGGAGGCTTACCATATACTAGTCTTTGTGCATTGGCA
>JBBYHL010000004.1:17603783-17613917 GCA_038381835.1 Adansonia madagascariensis
TGCATGCACATTGAGTGTACGGGGCATACGCCCATCTAACCTGGATAGCAGGGCATGCACCTACCCTAAAGGGTAAGCCCACAAACAACTCGAAAAGGTGAGTGCATGCCCAATCGGGGTGTGACATGAGTGGAGTGCACAAACAGACACCCGTGTACCCCAAGGTACATGAATGGGATCTTGTAGCACACCCGCCGGCTTAGGCACACATAAACTAGGGTGCACAACCATATGCATGAAGGTGACTTGTTGGGCTATCGAGGCTTAAACCCCTGTGCCACTTCTAGGCCTATCTAGTGCATAATACCGTAGTACTGGGTCTATGTGAGTTATGAGAAAAGGCCAAGATTTGAACCCCAATGGATTTTCCAAGCATTATTTGTAAAAAATTCTTATGAGCAGAGGGCTTGGGCCCATAACTATTGAAGGATAGATGTTTTAATCAAATTTTTTTTATCAAATTATAAAGATGGTTATTTTTAAATATTTTATAGATATGAATAAACAAATTACATGGATAGAAATCGAAGCATAAAGATAAAGCAAGAAATTCAAGACCTAAATTATGCTTTTGATGAATTTTTTTAATCTTATTTTTTTCTATTTTCTAGGATGGGATTATCGTTTGCTAGTTAAATATTTTTTCATTTATATGTTTTGTTGATAATGTATGTATATAATTGATAACACGCCATATAAAATAGGTGAATGCCATTTAGACTGATATTAATGATGCATATTAAAAAACCTTACGTGGTTTTTAAAATATTGAGTGGGAGAGGGTTTCAAACAAAACCCATAGCCTCCATTGTTGATCCATATGTGAAAGCATGGTAACACCCCTCATTAGTTTTGCCTGGCCATACCCCTTAATAGGTGTTCGACCGCTGCTTGTATACTAGATTGGATCTCTTATGCGGAAACATGCTTGGGCATGTTTTATTGGAGATCATCCATCAATGACTTGAATAATGCATGGACCAAATTTCATAAACGATGGTTATATACTCAAGACTGGTTTAATAATAACCTCTCCTTGGAGCTTTGTTAGTTAAACTGGTAGCCAAAAGTGGTGATAAATCCTATCAGTAAAATGGGCCCTATAAAAAGTCCATCTATTCCCAATCTCCACTATGTGATGTTCATAAATAGAAAGTTCATATTCTTCAATCACTGATAAACAGTTTGTTGGACAATACTCAACAGAATTACCATAAAATATACAAATTCTGAATCAATACTGTAATTAAGTGATTTAAGGTAACATATATTAATTGGATAGGATCCATGCTTTTGTCTATTTGAATTATGATCAACCTTCAATGGTTTAAGATAAGAGATGTTGAAAAATACCATTGAATGCTACAATTTCTTTTGTTAGGATTTAACATAAAAACATATATATCTATGTTTAATTGTTAAATATCTTATTTATATTGCTTGAGCATGATTTTAATGTTTTAAACATATTTATTTGTTTCATTTCAAAATGTCATTTACACCTCATATTCAAATTCTCACTTGTAACAAATTGAATGGAGATAATGTTAAAGACTGGGAAAGAAATCTCTTAATCGTTTTTAGCTGCGAGAAACATAAGTTCATACTTGACAAACCTTGCTGACCTGAGCCTTCACATGATGCACTTAACAGATAGGCTTTCTTACTTTACACTCGTTGAAAAGAGTCCAGTGACATAGAATGTTGCTAAAAGGCTAGCTAGCATTTCAATTGCTTTACAAAAGCAATATGAGAATTATGTTAGCACTAAATAGATCATGGATAATTGAGAGGATATACTCAAAGGCCAAGTCATGTTGGCTACATAATTTGCTATTATAAATGTAATGAACTATAAGCAAAAAGTAGGAACTCTAGTAAATGATCATATGTTCACACTTATAGGTACTTTACTGAAGCTGCTAAAAATGGTGCTGAGTTGGAATACAACACCAAGATTAAAATGTTGTTTAAAACATTTTTTTAGGAATTTTATAGGCTTTAGGGTTATGTATAATCTGGGAAGAAAAGAGTTAGTTCTCACTGAGCTTATGAAAGAGTTATAGGCTTATGAGCTTATGCTCAATAATGGCAACCAACCTAAGGTGGAAGCAAGTCTGGCTGTTGCTTCGAATTCTGGTTTTGGGAACTAAAAAAGAAAAAGCAAAACTCTAAGAAGTAAGAGGCTTCCAAGTTTTTTTTCCTTCTTCATCCAAAGGTAAAAAGAAAAAAATAAAAAGCTAAAGGACCGTTAAAAGTCAAAATGCTTGTATTATGGAAATGTTGGTCATTTTAAGAAGACTTGTAAGGAATTCCTAGCTTCTAAGGACAAAAAAGGTAAAGATTTTCTTTACATTAAAGCTTGTTTAGTAGAAGATTCAAAAGATACTTGGGTCATTGATTTAAAAGCCACAATCATGTTTGTGTTTTTTTGCAAGGGTTTAAAAAAACAAGAAGTCTACTTAACAGGAACCTCTTATTAGGAACTAATAGTGGAAGCAAGGTGTTAGCAAAAGCAGTAGGAGATGTACATCTTTATTTTGATGAATTTAGATTTATTTTAAAACATCATTTTATGTTCCTAATTTTAAGAGGAACCTTATTTCGGTCGCTTGTTTAATTAAAGATTCTTATTCAGTTTCTTTTAGTAAAACTGTAGTGATTCATAAATCAAGTCTTTTATCTGTTCTGGAAGAATGGATGGTAATTTTATTTGATCAAACCAAAGATGTACTCACTGCTTGCCACTTAATTAACGAATAATTCTAAAAGGTTAAAAGGTTTTCAAGTTAATAAGGCATACCTTTGGCATTTAAAATTTAGTTGTATGAGCCAAGAAATGATTCAAAGATTGGTAAACGATGTTCCATTAGAATCTCTAAATGAGTTACATCTTCCTCACTCTAAATCTTGTCTTGAAGGTAAAATGACTAAGAGGTCTTTTAAAGTAAAATGTATAAAGGCTGAAGAACTTCTAGAAATTATGTATATTGACATATGTGCCCCATAAATGTCAAAGCATGAAGAATGTATAAGTACAATGCATCATTCATAGATGATTACTCAAGGTTTGGATATGTAGACTTGATGCACCATAAGAATAAAACATTTGATAAATTCCAAGAGTATTGTGCAAAAGTGGAGAAGTAATTGGGTAAATCCATTAAGAAACTTCAATCAGGTTATAATGGTGAATACCTCTCTAATGAACTTCTAGGACATCTCATAAAGAATAGGGTTTTGTTCCAATTGATTGTAGTAGGTACTCCATAATAGAATAATGTAGTAGAGGGAAAAAATAGGACCTTACTGGATATGGTACGATCTGTGGTGAGTTATTCAAAACTTTTAATATCCTTTTGGGGTTATGCACTATAAACAGCATGTCACATTCTAAATTAGGTTCCAAGTAAGTCAGTTCCTAAAACTCCATAAGTTATGGAAAGGCAAGAAACCATCCCTTGGACATATAAGAATATAAGGGTGCCTGACACATGTATTAGATAAGGAAGTAAAGAATTTGAAATCTCATTCAGAATTGTGCATGTTTGTAAGGTATCCTAAAAGAACAAAAAAAAGACTATTTTATAACTCAAAAGAATAAAAGGTCATTGTATCAATTTATGTAACCTTCCTTGATGAGAGTTACATAAATGACTTTAAGCCTTAAAGTAAAGTGGTGCTTAAGTAACTGTCGGGAGATAAAATTGCTCTACATATATCGATCTTGGATTGTATTCCAAGTTTCCAGGAAAGACATGCAAATGATTAACCATGTATGGAGCTTTGTTAAAGTGAGAGGTTTCTAAGAAACCTAGTTTGTTTATGCGTGATGGTGAAATTTATCAATCTAAGGCCATGTAACATGAAAATGATCTAGTCACCTATGATAAAGCTATGAGTGATGTTGATTCAATGCTCTAGCAAAAGGCTATGAACACTGAGATGGATTCAATGAAATCTAATTCGGTCTGAAAACTTGTAGACCTTCTCAAAAGGGAAAAACATATAAGATGTAAGTGTGTTTACAAGAAAAAAAAAGAACACTGAAGGAAAAGTCAAAACCTTTAAGGCTAGACTGGTAGCAAAAGGATAGACGCAAAAAATTAGTGTCGATTATGGTGAACCCTTTTTGCCTATTACAATGCTAAAGTCCATTTCCATTTTTTATCTATTGTTGTGACTCTTGATTATGAGATCTGGCAAATAGATGCAAGACTGCATTCTTGAATGGTTATCTTGGTGAGAGCATTTATATAATGCAGCCAAACAAGTTTATAATAAAAGGCCAAGAAGCAAAAGTTTGCAAGTTGTTTAGATCTATTTATGGACTAAAGCAAGCCTTATGCTCATGGAAGCAAAGATTACCAAGCAATCAAGGTCTTTGGCTTTGAGCAAAATGTTGATGAACCTTATTTTTATAAACATATTAAAAAAGGCAAAGTGGTCTTTCTAGTCTTATACATCGATGACATACTACTCATTAGGAATGATGTAGGGAACTTGTCATCGATCAAACTATGGTTGTCACAATAGTGTGACATGAAAAATTTAAGGGAAGGTAATTATGTTCTAAGCATTCGTCTCTTTAGAGATCAAAAAGACAAAGTGATAGCTTTGTCCCAAGCTTTATACATTGATAAAATTATTGAAAAGTATGCAATGCAAGATTCTAAGAAGGGTTCATAGCCCTCTATGGCAGGATCCACTCTTTCATTAGATGATTGCCTTAGGATATTTAAAGAAAAGGAGTGCGTGAAAAAAGTCCTTTATGTATCTATTGTGGGTAGTCTCATGTACGTTATGCTTTGCACACGAGCAGATATTTGTTATATGATTAATATTGTAAGTTGACATCAGTTGAACCTTGGTAACAAGCATTGGCAAGCCATGAAGCATATACTAAAGTATCTTAAGAGAATGAGGAACTATATGTTAGTATATTGCAAAAAAGGCCTTACACCCATAGGATAAACAGATTTAGACTTCTAAACTTGTAAGGATTTGAGGAAATCAACCTTTGGGTCTATATTTATCCTAGGAGGAGGCATCATTGTGTGGATAAGTGTAAAACAAACTTGTATGGTTGACTTCACGATGGAAGCCAAATATGTGGCTACCTTTGGAGCATTTAAAGAAACAACTTGGCTTCGCAAGTTCCTTAGATAACTCAAGGTAATTTTTGGACAAACCCATTGCATTTTATTATTATAATAGTAAGGCAATAGCAAATACCAAAAGTCTAGATCGCGCAAAAGGTCAAAACATAAAGATAAGAAATACCACATTATAAGAAAGCTAGTGATAAAAAAGTTATTGATGTCTATAAATTACGTTCGAGGACATCTTTGCTGATCCTTTTACTAAAACTCTGGTGGCTAAGAGTTTTAAAAGACGCGCTGAGGGTATGAGGATATGAGACATGACTTATTTACTCTCTCAGAGCAAGTGGGAGATTATTATGAATGCCCTAAGGACGAAAGATATTTTGATGTATTTCATTAATTTAAACTAATTATTTGCGTATATATATTTTTAAATTTTCATTATATCATTGCTATTCCATCTTTATTTAGATTTAAATGTTAAAGTAAATGTAAGTAAATATGGCTCATTGACCACTTGTGCTTATACCATTAGATTATTGCATATAATGGGCTTTAATGTGAGAAGATAACATTATAAAGTAAGTAATCTAAAGATAAGCAATTAACTCATGTTAAGAAAACAATGTTGTCTAAATCCAATTGGAAAGATGGCTTTTCTTGGTCATCTGGAGCAATTTGACTCCTAAGTAGAGAAATAGATATATTACCTAGAGGTGGTGATATATTGGACTAGACCAAAGTGCGATTAATCCATCAATAAGTCCATTTTGATGTCCATTGTATTATTTCCTTAATCTTGAATAAGTAATTGACTCTATATATATAACTTATATGCTTTAACATTCCAAAAGATAAAGCATCTCAAAGTAGTAAGCTACTAGGCCGGTTTGTCAGGCATATGACTTGTACTCGATGAGGGCTTTACTTAGAGATACTGAATCATAGCTCCCATAAAGAGTTAAGGTTATCCTCTTAAAAGACATTATATGGTATAGTGAAAATAGACGAGGCCTCAGTCTTTTGTTTGTCAAATGATAAATTGTTCACTTGTGGTGGACAATCGTTTTCACATGGAGTATAATGAAACTTTAAGATAAGGTGATCAAGTAGGTAAAACAGACTTTCAACCTTAAGTTGATCACAGATATTATATAAGGGTATTACATAAATGACAAGGTCATTGGACTAAAAGGCTATTATAAAGCTTATGTAACGAGGTATATAATTGGTAGTGCAGTCTTAGGTTTTTGGTGGTATGACTCTGAGATTAATAATTATATGATTAATTTTTTTGGGATATAATAATTAATACATAGATGATTAGAGCCTAATTATATATGTTTAATTGGTCCTTCCACTAGCTTAATATAATTCTTTAACAGTTGGTTATCAATCGGAATATCTGAAGACAAAAGATTCTCAATACATTGAAATGGTACGCCGAATTCACTCACTTCAGGAGTGTGAGATCTTCAGTAAATAAATAAAAATGATTTTTTGGTATTATTTATTTAGAATATATATTTAATTTGATTAAATATTTATTTAGGCAAGAATTAATAATTTAAATTAATTATATTTATCTTTTAATAAATATTCCTTTTAATAAATATTCAAATTAATTTAAATCAAATAGATATTGGAAATTAAATTATTTATATAATTAATTTGATATCTATTAAGTCTTGCTTAAATATTTATTCATAAATTAAATATGAATAATATTCTAAATAAATTAAAAATTTATTTTATTTATTTATTTCAGTTTATGATTAAATTAATTATTTTATTATAGTTAATTTTATTTTGATAATTAGTACATAATTATTCTATTCGAATAAAATTTTCATGATTTTATTTCAAATTAGAGTTAAAGTTATGAAAAATTATCGGACCAAATAAAGTGAAAAGTTTAATTAGAATTAATTATATTCAAATTAAACAAGCTAAATTTCATAAATAAATATGGGCCAAAATTTTGTCTATGGATACTAGGGTTTGGGCAAAATTATCGTGTGCACCCATACTAGGGTTGGTGCCACATATAGGTTTTATATGGAAATAATAAAATAATTATTTTAATTAAAACTAAAATTAGGGCTACCTTGTTATCTGATATAAATATGAGGCTTATACCTTGGGTTTTACTTTAAACTTTGGCATCACACTTGGAGGTTTTTAATCACAATATCTCGTGATTCTAAACCTAGTGGCACAAGGTGGTCATTGAGAAGAACAAAATCATAATCTAGAGTTAACCAAGATAAAGAGTGCCCATACATTCTACCCTTCGAGAATTGGAGGATAGTGAAGAAGGCCAGTTGGTTAAAGCTTTCACACGGATCTAGGAATTCTTGGACATCATCTTCAGATTTGCAACTTAGGTAACTAGTTTCGTAATGTAACCTTTTTCTTTTTTTTATGGACAATCCAAAGCTGGCATGCATGAGTTAAAAGATATATATGGTTTTTGGTCGAAGCCTTTGAGTTATCCCTTGGTTGGGATTTGGATTAGGCATGATAATATAGAAGGGGAGAGACTGTCGGACGAACCTTCATCCAACTAGTCTTGGAAAGTTATGGTGAAGTAACCATAAATTTAGAGTCACCACCAACCATTCAAGCTAGGCATGATCGGATTCCTTTTGGAAACAATATCCCGAGTTACAAAAATTAAAACATTGATTTCAAGGTTTGTAAGGTCTAGAGATCCGTTGGTTGGGTTTGGGAGTTGGTTATGTGTGGGGAAGGATTAGCATCCCCACAATGCCCAAAATCAATACCTACTAACTATGTCTCACTTTGGTTTTCAATTTAATTGGTTCCATTTGATCATTATTTAGATATAATCCCTTTTGATGCATTAACTTTTGTGGAAATTGTAAATTCTAGTTTTGATAGAAAATTTTATGTCACCTATGTGCTGCGGAGGTATGAAGAGCAAAATAATTTTCAAATTACATTTTAAAAATTCAAATATTCCATATTAGGCACTAGAGAGATACCAACATAGAATATTGCTTTGTAAAAATTTTTTGAAAACAAATTTTAAATATGAATACACAATAGTCACTATAAAAAAAGAATAAAATAATTTCACAAACCAACAATCGTAAATAAAAGAACATAAAAAGAAGGACAATCATAATGTATCTGGTAATTGCCTTTGATTATTGAATAATAATCGGATGACAATTTTGAGACATGTTTGGATTCGGTGGTAATTTAAGGGGCAAAAAAGGTTTCAATTAAAGTAATCTGAGGTATCCAGAAGAGAGAAAATTCTTAGGATCTTTAGATAAAAGCGAGGTTAGAGTATCCTTTCGAAAAGATGAGGTTGGAGTATCCCGAAAGATTAAGATTTTTCATATTTCAAGGAAATAATCAGGCATCTTGAATAAATTCAAAGGAGAAAATTCAAGTTTTTTGGTGCAAAACAAGGTTGAAGTATCTTCTTGGAGTGGTAAGGTTGGAGTATCCCCAAAAATAAAATTTTTTTACAATAATTTAGAAGAAAATGGATATTTTATTTATTTATTTAAAAAAGGTATCTTAAAGATGGGAAATCAAGGATTTGAATAAAATATATTTCTTTTTTTAAGACTTGATCCGAGACTAAAGGGCTTTCATTGTAGAGAAACTAATTCGATGCATTTCGAGATGTTTGAAGATCTCTATAAAGGCATTTCAGAAATTATGTTAAATGTATGGGACAACATCGTGTCATCTCCCTTCCTAAATTTATTCCAGGTTTATCTAAAGGCTTCAGAGGGTAAATGACGTACCGTTGTAAACGTAACTGAACAACAATTAATATCAAAATATTCTAGATACCCTAGAAAATCACTTACTATGTAGAATTAATTTTTGAAAATAAGTCCCTCTCGATGCTAGCAACATATATAAGGGAAAGGGTGTGATAGACTTTGAAAAATCATTTCAGACTTATTCAAAATTGTTAAATCATAAATAATAACTTTTCATAGATTTTTGGGAAAAATATTTAAATAATATGAAAAATCATTTGATGGGCCAAAATAGCCTAAACAGAATGTAATGCACTGGTCCTAGGGGTTGTAGACAAAAAGGATTAAAAAAATCATAATTCCTTCATCTAAAATGACTCGAAGGCAAACAAGGCACTGTTGGAAAGGTATTTCAATGCCCTTTAAGGGTAAAATTATCAAAAAATTCTAGGAAAATGATTTATAGTTTGAAAATAATTTTTCATACTCGGACTGTAGTGTTGCCAAAGCAAAAACAGGGGACTATTCGATTTTTCAAGTTTATTAGGGGCTAAATTCAAGTTATGGACATTTGAACATCCACAACATAGGGAAAAGACTAATACAGGCATCACGAGTTCATTCCACAATCGCAAAATAACTTAGGATGATGAAACAACCCGTTGACCATGCCACCATGAAGGTGTTAAACTTAAGATCAAAGCTTAATATATGTTTTTTATCAACAAAAGGGGTCATTTTTGTTTGAAAAACAACATCTTTAAACTTATTTTACCATGAATGTAGATCTAAAATGTTTAATTTATCCCCAAGATTGGAAGACCAATTTTATGAAACCTTAAATCCATGCTATTCTTTATCTATTGGAGGTAGCATAAACTTAATTTGGGTTTTGTTTTTTTAAATAAGATTTTTAGCAAACAACCAAACATCTTGATAGAGATGTGATGAACAAAATAAAACATACATAAAGATGAACAAGGATTAAACATGCAAACACACAAAAGATGACATTTTGACATGGAAAATATGACAAAAAATTATATACAGGTGATGAATAAGATGCATGGAAATGATAACTCCATGAGTGGCATCAAAACCTATGTTATAGAAGATGATATAAACATATTTAAGCGAAGAAAAGCATACTAGATTTTTCAAGATAGCATTTTTCTACCATAAGACTCCTTAAAATGCAAGAAAATGCATGAACATACCCAATACATATTAGGAAGAACATTTAAATATGTGTTAATCATGTGAAAATAGGTCAAATATGA
>JBBYHL010000004.1:17669134-17691009 GCA_038381835.1 Adansonia madagascariensis
TTTCAAGCATATTTATACATTAGCTTGCATCTTGTCATGAATCATTGTCATTTTTAGCATCCATAACATTTTCTTGTGAAAGTGCAAAACACTTTCTTTATCTAGACCATTGGTAAAGTTAGCATCCCCATTCATGTTATGTGCCATTCTCAAAGTGCATGTTTGATGGCTGTAAAAAAAATTGATTTTGAAAACCTCCCCAAGCCAAGCATGCTAACCTCAACCAATGAGGACTAGCATAAACTTAGCATTTTCCTTAAAGTTAACTAAAAATCTTAGGGAAGGTGAAGTTTTCCAGATTTGTAATCCTGATTAAACGAGCCCAAAATTTCTAATTTTCCAACAAAAATGGCCTTGCACTTGTTCCCTTAATGTTCATGCCTTGTTTTTGAGTCAAAACCTTGAGTGTTATGATCAATGGATTATTTCATCCTCCTAAATTACTTCAGGGCTGTGCAAATGAGTTTGCGACACTCATGCCACTCTTTCCCTTCAGTTATAGACATTTGAATGTCGATGACTCAAGTTTGGACCCATAAACATAGAGAAAATAACAAATATCCTCTGCTTTGCTTTGTCCCCTACTTGTAGCATCACTGTTACAAATTGCAAAATCATTTTAAAATCCTAGATGATTTTTTATGAATTTTATAATATTTTTCTCTGAAAGTGTGTCAAAATATCTTTAAAACAAGGTCTTATTCATCCCCCAATCAGTCTGGATGAAAGAATTATGATTTTTTAAACCTACACTATCAAAATCCCTAGAGTTAATAAAGTGAAACACGGTTGGGCCCTTTAGGCCTACTAAACGATTTTTCCAAATCCGTCCAACATTTTTCCTAAAATGTTCATGAAATTCTTTTTTTGGAAAGGTATTATTTGTAATTTTTTGATACCAAATGAATCTGGAATGATTTTTTTGAATTTTGAGACACCATTTTCCTTACATGCTCTATCAGTAGCATAATTAACCCAAATTTGAAAATTTATTTCCCTGGAAAGTGATTTTTAGGATATCAGGAATATTTTTAGATTGACTCTCATCAAGTTACCTTTCTAATGGTATCTTGTCCATCCTCTAAAGCCTTCAAACTAATCCAGAATAAATTTGGAAAATGGGATCACATGATGCTATCCCCTATTCTCGGTCATGGTCAAACTTAAGTTCTTTTCCCAAATTTCATCTTGAGACATTCGAATGTCTCCATATCACCCTAATCAGACTCGAGAACATGCTTTAACCTCCCACAAGCTCATATCAAAACATGAATATGTTTTACATCTTTACTATCCTTATTCACAACAATTTCTTTTGCCAAAAGTTGCTAAAATGCTCACTCATTTTCTTAATCACAAATTTTTGTCAACTTAAGTTTTGCAACTCGACTTCTCTAAAAAGTGTTAGACATGTCACTTTTAGGGATACTCTAACCCTGACCTTCTTAGAGATACTCCAACTCTACTTTTCAAAATTGTCAAGATTTAAAAATCTTCCTTTGTCAAAATTATTTGTCATCTATGAGGGTTCTCCAACCCTAACTTTTCAAAGGTGATACTCTAACCCTACTTTTCAAAATTGATAAGATTTAAAAATCTTCCTTTGTCAAAATTATTTGTCATCCATAGGGATACTCAACCCTATCTTTTTGAGGGGATACTCCAACCCTGTCTTTCAACTACAACTAAATTTTTCTCTTTCCCGAACTTCTATGAATGTGTCGAGAAAACCTTGTTCAATTAAGAAACCCAGTGCGTTTCAAAAATTATCAATTCAATTATTCTTGGATAATCAATGCCAATTGTGAGATAAATTCCAATAGTCCATCTCTTCCTTTTATCATTACATTGAATGGTCCATGTTATATTACTTCATTCGTTGCTGTACTAACATGATTTCTTCATGATGATTATTAGCATGCATGTTTTCAAAACATTTCAAGTAAAACTAAAGGTAATATTTTGCGTGGTATCTCTCTAGTGTCCAAAGTGAAATATTCCTTTTTTCAAAGTAAAATCCATTGGTCAATTTTATTAAAAATCTCTTTATTCCCCATCTCTCCGGGGCATGTATAAGATTAAATCTTTTGATCAAAACCTAGATTTGTATTTCTATAAAATTCATGCATTAAAAAAGGGTTATATCAAAATAGTGATGAGTTAAGATCGAAAAAATCAAAACTGAGATAAGACATAGCTAGTAAGGTGTCGATTTCAAGCGTCACAAAGAGTTTCGTACCTCATCATGCTTAACCAACTCTTAAACGTAAATGATGAATCTTTGTACTATATAGACCAAGGGATTGATGTTTTGAGTTTTGTAACTCAGAACATAGGTTTCAATAGGCATCTGATCATGCCTAGCCCAAAATGATCGGTGGCAATTCTAAACGTTGGCCACTTCATGATGGTCCTCTAAGACTAATAAGATAAGTGGTTCATCTTATGGTTCCCTTCACTATATCATGAGTCAAAAATTCGTACTTTATCATTCTCATCACATCACGAAGGAAAAGTCTTAGTCAACAAGACATCTCCTAGTCAGATAGATATTTTAAGTCGTATGCACCAATAGATCTATGATGATCCACCCTGGGGCACGTTGTGACAGGCAGTAGCCAAGGTTTGGCTGAAACCCATGAATGTATCAATACAACTTGGTTGGTATCGATACAGCTTGGTTGGTATCAATACTTAGTCCCTTGTATCGATACAACAAGCTGTAATAGTCATTTTTTATTCTTGCATCAATACTATTTGTATTGTATTGATACCATAGCGTGGATTTGAATGAAAATAAGCATTTATAAAGGCTACAGTGGCTCTTCAACCATCACATTAAATGCCCAATGTCTATAAATCAATTTGAAGCTATAAATAGAGGTTCCCAACAGCTGAAGAAGCAGAGAAACAAAAATTAATCAAGCATTGAACAACAAAATCTCAAAAATCTTCAAATTCTTCATTTTACTTGTATCAAATTCATATTTTTTGAAGTCTATTTGTATCTTATTCATCGTGTACTTAAAATCCAGCAAACATCCACCTACTAGAGGTCAATTTGTTTGCAAAATACTTCATTTATATCACAAAAGTGGTTGTACGAAAGTAAGCAAAAATATTTGAGAATTTAGGGTAGAATTCTCAAAGGGATTGAAATGTTCTATCTAAGCCTTAAAAGATAGTGGTGTAAAGTATACCTTAGCTTTAAAGGTAAACAATTTAATTAGTGAATTACGAGAATCACCTTTTTAAGAAGGTACCAAGAAGAGAGGACACAGGTGCCGAGTTCAAGAACTGAACCTCTATACATTGATTGCTTGTGTTTTTTACCCTTAACTCCTTTTACTTTCAATTTACTTCATTGATCAAGTTTTTGTAAAACCAATTCACCTCTTCTTGGTTCCATCTTTTCTTTGAGCTAACAATTGGGATTAGAGCTTTGGTCCCTATTGTAGGTCTCATAACCTCAAGAAAAGATCCTTTATAGTTAAAAAATGGAGAATGAAAACATGATGCTTAATGGTGACAATTACTTATATTGGAAAACAAGGATGAGGCTCTTTATTTAAGTAAATGACTATGAAGTATGGAAGATCATTGCCAGTGGACCACTCATCCCTAAGAAGAGAGTTGAGATTGTATTACGTGAAAAAAAAAGAAGAATAGGAAGAACATGACACCAAAATGGCATAATTAAATGCCAAGGCTATACACACACTATTTTATGCTTTTGGTCCAAATGAGACAATAGAGTCTCCCTATGTGACAATGCCAAGCAAGTGTGGGACAAGTTAGCAACCACACATGAAAGAACAAATCAAGTCAAGGAATCTAAAATAAGCATGCTTACACTTGATTATGAATTGCTCAAGATGAAGGCGGATGAAACCATCAAACAAATGTTAAAAAGGTTCATAGATATTATCAATGGGTTGAAGGCACTTGGAAAGAAATGGTGAAGAAGCTACTCAATAGTTTTCCCAAGTCTTGAGAAGCAAAAGTGATAGTAATTAAAGAATCCAAAGATCCCTACACACTTTCCTTGGATAAACTCATAGGCTCTCTTTTAACCTATGAGATGAAGATAAAGCACGGATAAGAGCCACCAAAAAAGGCAAGTGTTGCCATTAAAACAACCACTCCTAGTGATGATGATGATGATGATGAGAAGGTTGAGGAAGTTGAATAAATGGCCATGTTTGCAAAAAGATTCAACAAATTCATGAGAATAAACAAAAACTAGAATACCTTCTAGAAAAAAATGATAAAGGGAGACTCAAGCAAGAAAGAGAATGAATAAATCATTTGCTATAGGTGCAAGAAACTGGGACACATTAAATTTGAATGTCCAATATGGAAGAAATCAAACCCCAAGAAGCAAAAGAAAAAAAACAATGGTGGCCACATAGAGTGATAGTGACACATCTGATAATGATGATGAGAAGGTGGCCCACTTATGTCTCATGGCTCATGATGAGCCTAAGGTATCTTCTAATGCTAATACTCATTCATTTGATGAATTATAAGATGCACTTGATGACTTAGCATTAGAATTCAAAATCATGAATTTAAAATATAAGAAAATGATTTCTAAACTTAAGGAAGAAAATGAACGTTAAGCATGAAAAATGATGATCTTAAGAAGAAAGTAGATGAGTTACAAGTTAATGTTGACGATCTAACCAAGAAAAACATAAACTTGCATAACTCATTTACAAGGTTTTATATGGCACAACAAAAATTAAATAATATTCTAAAAACAAAAAAAGCATTCTTTGATAAAGATGGTTTGGGCTATAATAGAATTGAAAAAGAAACTCACTTCAAGAATTTCTTTATGACAAAATAAATCATTTGGTGTATCTAGTATATGTACTTATTGCCATAAACTTGGTCATACATTTCACACGTGTTCTTTAAAGATTATTACTTATAGAGGCAAGCTTATTGAAGGGTATGGGTCCCTGAGTGTGTTAACATCTCAAGATGAGGCTACCAAAATAAAATGGATTTCAAAAGGCACAAGAACTATGAACACTAATACTCGAGGACCCAAAAAAATTTGGTTACCTAAAAAGAAAACATGACTTTGTGGTTGTAAGAGGAAGAGCATTGCTTCAAGGCAAATTCAATGAGGGTAAATTCTTGGTACCTTGATAGTGGATGTTCAAGACACATGACCGATGACAAAAATTAATTCATGGAGCTAAGGCTTAAGGATGGAGGAAGTGTTACTTTTGGTAATAACTCGAAAGGACAAATTAAAGGTATTGGAACCATAGGTAACAACTCCTCATCCAACATTGAAAATGTTCTATTTGTCAAAGGTTTCAAACATAATCTCTTTGGTATTAGTTAATTGTGTGATAAAGGCATGAAAGTTATTTTTGAATCAATAAATTGCCAAGTTGTTGATGTTAAGTCAAATAAAATTATTTTCGTAGGACATAGAGAAGGAAATATTTATGTTGTGCATCTAGATGACTTATTCTCTCAAAATGTTTGTTTCATTGCTAATAATGATGACTTGCCTTGGCTGTGGCATAGAAGATTAGGACATGCTAATATGAATAAATTTCCAAACTATCTAGAAAAGACCTTGTGGTTGGATTACCAAAAATGAAATTTGATAATGATAGAATATGTGATGCATGTGTTCAAGGGAAACATAGAAGAGCTTCATTCAAGCCAATTAATATTTTTTCAACTACTAGAGTATTACAACTTGTTCATATTGATCTCTTTAGTCCTACTAGGACATTAAGCTTAGGAGGTAAATAGTATGGGTTTGTTATTATAGATGATTACTCTAGGTATAATTGGGTTCTTTTCTTAAGCTTCAAACATAAAGCCTTAGAAAAATTCATTACTTTTTACAAAATTATCCAAAACAAAAAAGGTTATTCTATTTCAAGTGCAAAAAGTGATCATGGAAAAGAATTTAAAAATATTGGTTTTGATAAATTTTGTAATAAAAATGGCATTAGCCATAATTTCTCAGCACCTAGAACTCCTCAACAAAATAGAGTTTTTGAAAGAAAAAATAGAACCTTGAAAGAAATGGCTAGAACCATGCTTTGTGGAAACAATTTACCAAGATATATTTGGACGGAAGCCATTAACACTTCTTGCTACATTATTAATAGAGCTATGGTTAGGCCAATCCTAAAGAAAACTCTATATGGACTTTTTAAAGGAAGAAAACCTAACATTAGTTATTTTCATCCTTTTAGATGTAAATGTTTTGTACTAAATAATGGAAAAGATAATCTTGGTAAATTTGATGTAAAAAGTGATGAAGGAATTTTTCTTGGTTATTCAACAAATTCCAAAGCTTGTAGAGTATTTAATAAGAGAACCTTGGTTGTTGAAGAGTCAATACATGTCATATTTGATGAAGCTATAAAGCTAACTCAACCTTGAGAAAGGTATCTATTGATAATGATGATGTAAAGATTTACCAAGAACAAGCATCACATAGGGAACAAGGACAAACAATGCAAAATCAAGAAGCTCCAAAAGATAAAGAACTACATGAGCCAACTCAAGTAGAAAAGGAAAGAAATCATCTTAGAGAGTTAACTTATGTCAAAGAAGGTGAGATAAATGGTGATCCTAAGCAAGGGGTAAGAACTAGATCATCTCTTAGAAATGCATGCAATTATATAGCTTTTCTTTCATAAATTAATCCCAAGAATTTAGATGAGGCTCTAAAGGATAATAGTTGGATCATGGCCATGCAAGAGGAGTTAAACCAATTTGAGAGGAGAAAAGTTTGGAATTTAGTGGAGAGACTTAGTAATTATCCCATCATAACTACTAAATAGGTTTTTAGGAACAACTGATGAGCATGGAACCATGTTAGAAATAAGGCTAGATTAGTAGCTAAAGGGTATAATCAAGAAGAAGGAATTGATTTTCATGAGACTTGTGCCCTTGTAGCTAGACTATAGGCCATTAGAATACCTATAGCCTTTGCATGTTTTAACAATTTCAAGTTGTATCAAATGGATGTCAAAAGTGCCTTTTTAAATGGTTTTATTAATGAGGAATTTTATATTGAGCAATATCCTGATTTTGAAAATCCTCATTATCCTGATCATGTCTTTAAACTTTCAAAAGCTTTGTATGGTCTAAAGCAAGCACCTAGGGCATAGTACAAAAGGCTTTCAAAATTTTTATTTGAAAAAGGTTTTAATAGAGGCAATATTGACAACATTCTTTTTATAAAAGTAAAAAACAAAGACATTTTAGTGATTCAAGTTTATATTGATGATATTATCTTTGGTGCTACTAATGAATCTCTTTGTCAACAATTTTCTAAGTTAATGCAAGGTGAGTTTGAAATGTGATAGGAGAATTAACATTCTTTTTGGGACTACAAGTCAAGCAAACAAAAGATGGCATCTTCATCAATCAAGTAAAGAATACCAAGGAATTACTCAAGAGGTTCAAAATGGATGAAGCAAAGCCTTGTTCCATGCCTATGAGTACTTCAACAAAGCTTGAGAAGGATAAAAGAGATAAATGTGTTGACTCTAAACTTTATAGGTCTATGATAGGTTTATTGCTATATTTTACCGCAAATAGACTTCACATAATGTTTAGTGTTTGCCTATGTGCTAGATATCAATCATCACATAGGGAGTCACATCTAGTTGTTGTGAAAAGAATTTTTAGATATATTAGGGGCACTCCTAATCTAGGCTTATGGTATCTAAAAGAATCATCTCTTACCTTATATGCTTATTCCGATACGGATTCTGGTGGATGTAAAATTGATAAGAAAAGCATTTTTGGTACTTGTCAATTTCTTGGAAATATGCTCATATCATGGTTCTCCAAGAAACAAAATAGTGTTGCTTTATCCACAACCGAAGCAGAGTACATATCTATGAGAAGTTGTTATGCCTAAATTTTATGGATAAAATAACAATAGAGGATTTTGGCATTACCATGGATCATATTCCAATTAAATGTGACAATAGTAGTGCCATTTGTCTCACTAAAAATCCAATTCAACACTCTAAAACCAAGCACATAGATAATAGACATCACTTCATTAGAGATCATAAGCAAAAAGGTGATATAGTGCTTGAATTCATTGATACCTTTCATCAACTAGCTAATATTTTCATTGAACCACTTGACAAGGATAGATTTTGCACAATTAGAGGAGAAATTAGCTTAATGAATGCACCTTAAATTCAAAAGTTGATAAAATTTTGATACTTTACCTCAAAATTGTTTGCCTCATGCTTAGTTTAAAAAGTTAGCTTTACATACCTACTTGTTTGATGGTGTGCACTTGTATGACTTTTTCATTCTTAAATGATTTTGTTGTTTTTGGTTAACTTTTGAATTGTTCATCCTAAAAGATTTTGATGTGAAAATTTTGTTTAAGTTGCAGTTTCAAATACTTTTTGAAGAATAGTTGGATAGCAAATATGCTTAATTTGGTACCATCTTAATGGAAATGACCCACTACTAGGCCATACGTATCGATACGAGTACATACTTTTACCTTGTATCAAGATAGGTTGCTAGGTGTCAATACAAAACATAAAATTGTTCATTGTATCAATATCTAACTCTAAGTATCGACACAGTGTATCGATACCTTTTAGCTTGTCTCGATATAGATCAATTTGCTCTATGTCTCGAGATCAGTTCTTTGTATCGATACACAACCTAGATCTGTTCTTTGTATTGATATTGCCTATTTTGTATCGATACTCAATGTTGATTTAGGACTCCTCGTGCACGAAAGCTCATTTTCATCGAGCACTTTTTATCCTCTCCCCTAGCGTCATCTCCTTCACTTAACCTTCAATCATCAAAACTCCATCTATCTTTCACTTGTCTTACAATCCTTACCGATAATTTCATCATAATTCATCAATTCCATTTGAAATTCAACCTATTACCATCCAAACCTCAAAATTTAAAACTTTTTCTCACTCAAACCCTCAATATTTTTCTTTCAAATTCTATAAAATTTGTCAAAATTTCTTCACAATTTTTAAGTGTTTTTTCATTCACCAGTCTTTCCCAACTCGATTGTTGAGATTGGTTGCAGATTTATTTGATACACTACACCATATTGCAACCAAAACTTATCGCCCACCACATGCTTGACCATTTTCCTCAACTAGCTTTTCCTTAACACCTTACCTAAGTTCCTTCACTCGACCTACTCAATTCGCTACCTTCAACAACTTTCACTACCATCAATAAACCTTATCGAAACCCAGTCCCACCTCATTCGATACCTACCAAATCACATCAAACACATCACCAACATCAATCCTCTTCTTCACTTGTCTGAACCTGCATATAATTCTACCGTGTCACAACCTGCTAGACAAAAGTCCCAACTACCTTCAAACACTACCATGCCTCCAAAAACCAAACAAATCGTTCGTCGTTAAGGACCGTCACCCATGCTTCCACCTCTACCGCTTGTCAACCACTTTCAACCTAAACACAATCATTCTTTGATCTCTGCTTTTGCGATGCATGGGCTTGTAAGTAGTTCACTACCATCTATGTCGTATACCTATCCAACAATGCCAAGTTATCAACTTTTCTTTTCTTTGATCCATTACTTATCCCTACCTTTAATTCTTTTATACATTCGGATAGACCAAATTTCTTTCTCTCAGTTTAAGAGAATCATGTTCGTGCATTCTTTAGCAATGCCTCACTTATCATTAATGATCATGATCATGTCATTGCTATTTGATCTTACATTTTAGGAAAAGATCTTATAGTGAACTCAGCTTCTTTTGTGACTACCTTCAGTTTCTCGAATGAAGGTGTAATCAATGAAGATCTGGCTCTCGTAGCTTTGTGCACCCCAAACAATAAAGCCACTCTTTTTCCTTTGGTTAATATCTTACTCCATCTTATCAGTTCCTATGTGCTCCATCCATAGGGCACCAAACGCACCTTGATTAGTGATTCCGACTATTAGTGGCTCTATATGATTCAAATTAGGAATCATCCAAACCTAGCCTATTTCATCTTCATGAACCTTGTTCTTCGTGTTCATGGTTGTCATAGCCTCCTCCATGGCATGGCCTTGAGCTACTACTTTGACACTCATGGTCTTGATCTTTCTTGCAACCTTGAGATTATGGTCTCTGCTTATCGTTATATTGGTCACAAATCCATGGGGCTCACTAGGTATGAAATTCGACGTGCCAACTTCGTTCCTAAGGCTTGTTGACAACCACCTCCACTGCTTGAGTAACCAGATGTTCTCGCTCCTGATGATCATGATGATGATATGGAGCATGATGTGTCTACTACACCTCTAGCTCTTATTACTTCATCATTCGCGCCCATAGACCTCTAACATATGTACAATTCCATTATGGGACATCTTGACACATGGAAGTGATGCTTTAACTCTTAGGATCACTAATTCGTTTCCATTATGCTTGTCTTTCTAGTCTCAAGCATAGTCATCGAGCATTGACCGAGCAATTCTATAGCTTTTCTGTGGCCTTTCCTCATGTACCACTGCCTACTACTCCATCCACTGTGGCTTCTCCAGCTGATGAACCTTAGTCATCTTAGGTTTATGTTTGGATGACATTTAAGTTTTTTTTATTCGTTTGAACTTTTTTTCTTTATTTTGTTAACTCTAATGACTTTATTTTACATTTTTTCCTTAATGCATCATCTTTGCTTACATTTTCTCCATTACTTTAAAATTCTCTTTCTTATGTTTTGATATAACAAAAAGAGGAAAAAATGTCATAAATTTGCAAATTGTTGCTAAATATGTCTTCCATGTTTTTCATATCTCCCATGAAATTATAATGCACTTAATCATGATTATATTATCGTGTTGGAACCCAAATAACATGTTGATATTGAATGTTATTTTATAAGATGTAGCTTGATTTTTGGAAATCTTGGGCAATATTATCGATTTGAAATGTTGTAGCTTTGAAAGACCTTATTTGCTCAAATTAAAACTTTTGAAAACCATTGTCTTATTGAGAATGAGTTTTTTTTTAATCTAAAAAACAAGCAAATTTATCTTAAGTTTTGTTATATCAAAAAAGGGGAGATTGCTGACTTTAAATTCGGTTCCGATATAACAAACAACTTAAGCTAAATCAATTTATACTCAACTTGGTATTTGTGTTAAAATTGAAAAACATTTTGAAAAGTACTAAGTTTGTATTTTCTCAAAAATATATGTTCCAAAATATATATTTATACTTAGAATATTTTTAAGATATGTTTAAGTTAATATCAAGTCAAGAAAAATTATTTTACAAAGGATTTTGAAGGCATGTATCGATATAATGAACAAATGTATCGACACTATGCTTAAAACCCTCATTTGTATTGATATTTTTAAACATGTATCGATACATTGTAGTGAGTATCGATACTCATCCCAAATGTATTGATACAATGCTTGCCAATAGCCAAGGTTTGGCTGAAACCCTCGAATGTATCAATACAAGTGTGCTGTATCGAGGTAGCTTGGTTGGTATCGATACTCAATCCCCTATATCGATACAACAAGCTGTAACAGTCATTTTTTTATTCTTACATAGATACTATTGGTATTGTATCGATACTATAGCGCGGGTCTAAATGGAAACAAGCATTTATAAAGGCTACAACAGCTCTCTAACCACCACATTAAATGCCCAACATTTATAAATCAATTTCAAGCTATAAATAGAGGTTCCTAATAGCTAAAGAAGTAGAAATGCAAAAATTAATCAAGCATTGAACAACAAAAGCTCAAAAATCTTCAATTTCTTCATTTTACTTGTATCAAATTCATATTTTTCCAAGTCTATTTGTATCTTATTTAAAATCTGGCAAACATCCACCTACTAAAGGTTTAATTTGTTTGCAAAATACTTTATTCATATCACAAAAGGGGTTGTGTGAAAATGAATGAAAATACTTAAGAATTTGAGGTAGAATTCTTAAAGGGATTGAAAGGTTCTATCTAAGCCTTAAAAGATAGTGGTGTAAGGTTATACCCTAAACCTAAAGGTAAGTTGATTAGTGAATTATGGGAATCACCTTGGCAACAAAGTACCAAGAAGAGAGGATATAGGTGCTGAGTTCAAAGACTGAACCTCTATACATGAATTATTTGTTTTTCTTACCCTTAACTCTTTTTATTTTCAATTTACTTCAAATTGATTAAGTTTTTGTAAAACCAATTCACCCCCTCTTGTTTCAATCTTTTCTTTTAGCTAACATTATTTTTTTTATTTTTTATTTTTTAGGTTATTTTGTGATGTTTGTATAGGGACTAAATTGCAAACTATGTAAAAGTTTTTTAGGCCTTTCTTTGCTTTGACCGAAAGCTTCATGACCATAGGAAGTATGATTTATGTGTTTGATTTATGTGTTTTAGGTATTTTTAACATTTTAGGGGTCATTTTGTAATTTTAAAATGTTTAAGGACTAAACTATAAAATACAAAAAAATTATGATTTATGGCTAAAAATGCTCGACCAAATCTTTATGTATATTTTTGCCAAAATTTTCATGTTGATTCTCACCTGGTTTGATGATTTTTTTGTGATATTTTGTGGTGTTTCTCCATGTAGGGACCTTAAATGTAAATTTAAAAAAGTTTAGGGATTATTTTGTAAAAAGTTAAAAATTTTTGTTTTAAGGTCAAGATGTTCGGTTGAATCTTTGTGAATATTTTTTTATGTTTTTAATGTTTATTTTCGTATGTTTGATGACATTTTGTGGTGTTTTTCCATGTAGGGACCTAAGTGCAAAAGTTACTAATGTTTAGGGATTATATAGCAAAAATTAGTATTTAAGGGAAAAATGATAATTTTTATCACTTTTAAATATTTCTATTATTCTTATGGTCTTACGTAGAGGTATAGAAATTTTTAAAACTTTTTGTATTCTCTCGGTTCTTTATGGGGTATGAAATGAAATTTTGAAAAATTTATAGGCTTAATTGTAATTTTTGCATTTTAAGCCAATTTTTGAATTTTAATTTTTCTATTTAGGATAGTTTCATGATTTTACCATTATTTTAGTGTCCATTAGGGTATTGGGATACTTTCACATCAAAGGTATAACCTAGGGGAATCTTGGTAATTTTTCTTAAAATTAAGCCTTACATAGTAATCGGAATGCTTTCATGCTGAATGTGTATATTTAGGATAGATTCATGATTTCACCATCATATTAGTGTCCATTAGGGTACCGAGATAACTTCACATCGAAGGTATACCCTAGGCATTTTGGTAATTTTTCTTGAAATCAAGCACTAGATAGTAACCAGGATGCTTTTATGTCGAAGGTATATATTTAGGATAGTTTCATGATTTCACCATCATATTAGCATCCATTAGGGTACCAAGATACTTTCACATCAAAGGTATATCCTAGGATTATTTTGGTAATTTTATTAAAATCAAGTCTTAGATAGTAACCAGGATGCTTTCATTCTAAAGGTGTATATTTAAGATGGATTCATGATTTCACTATCATATTAGTGTCCATTACGGTATCAGGATACTTTCACATCAATAGTATTCCCTAAGGTATTTTGGTAATTTTTTTAAAATCAACCCTTGCATAGTAATCAGGATGGTTTTATGTTGAAGGTGTGTATTTGGGATAGTTTTATGATTTCACCATCATTTTAGTGTCTACTAGGGTACCAAGATATTTACATGCCGAAGGTATACCTTAGAGGCATTTTGATAATTGTATAAAATCGAGTCTTAGATAGTAAATGGGATGTTTTCATGTCAAAGATATATATTTAGGATAGCTTCCCCTTATACAATTATTTTTTAGTCCTTTAGGGTTACCGTGATACTTTTATGTCAAAGGTATATTGCTAGGGCATTTTAGTAATTTCATGTTAGAACCAAGTCTTATGTGATTAATGGGATATTTTTATATCAAAAGTACATATTAGGAACGGTTCGTAATGTTAGACATTTTTGGGTCTTAGGGTTAACAATTTTAATAAAATCAAATACTTTTTTATTTTAAGGTAATGTCTCCAAATTAAAATAATACGTACAATTTCTCCCAATATATAAGAGGGACTTTATGGCTTATTTTAACAATGAGGCATCCTTTTCAAATAGAAAGTTTAGATTTTTAATTTTCATAAAATAAAATCTTTTGTATTCTATAAGCTTTCTAGCAGGGTATAAAAGATATTTTAATTTTTTAAAACCTTTCTTATACCACAAGTTCTTTACCAAGATATGATAGAGAATGATAAAAAAAAAAACTTTCATACTCTCTTGGTCCTCTAAAAGGGTATGGAGGATATCTTGATTTCCAAAAAAATTAAGCCTGACATTCTCAAAATAATAAAAATCAAAATTTCTTAGAATAATAAATTTCTTTAGTAAAATATTATATATGAGAATCATAATTAAATATTAAACATTGAAACCAAATAAAAATAAAAATTTAAATTAATATATGATTAATAAGGTACTGATTTTTGAGCGTCAAGAGAAGGTTAATCCTTACTAATTATTGTAAACTAACTCCTAACCCTTTCAAGTGATATCTGGTATTAACGTAGACCTCGGATTTTGATTTTGGGGTTTTCATAACCTTTAAAATATAAACTCCAATAGGTAACCATTTTTCACCTAATAAATAGAGTGGCGAGTCCAAAATAAATGGTCATTTCGTAATGACCATTTAAAGTTAAGTCGACTGAGCGATTCATCTCGATGATATAGTCTCCAAACATGGGAAATAAGAAAAATATGATATGGCCCCTTAAATAAAAGAAAATAATGATATATGGCTATATCTAGGAATAAAAGGCACACATACCATTTTAAGTCAGGTTAGTCAGGGTTCCTATCTAGGCCCTGGTGCAATAGATAAATATAGCCTATTTTGGCCAATTTCGTACTGTTTGGTTCTAAAATGCAAAATCAGTCTCTTTAACGGGTTTTTACTTAAAATGCTTCATTTTTATGTTCTTAAACCTTAAACAACATCATTTTATAACTCATCACATACTTGAACATCACATATGATTAATTGATGAGTGCTTCACAAATCAAATGCATGACTTTCTTGGTTAAGTGCCATATTGCTTCATGATGCTTAAAAATACAAAGTTTTGTATGGATCATTGTTTTTGTTCCTTGATGAACATATTCTCTTGCATTATGACAATCCATACCATATATGCTTAACGATTTTGCCAAGATGTTTAACTTTGCCATATATTCATTTATTAACATTTGGTATCTTTTGTTTCAAAATCTCATTAAGCTTATAAAACCTTTTTTCTTAATTTGACAAATTCATGAGCTTGTTGATTTTTTTTATAAAAATATATCTATATATTACAATCGAGTCTTGGAACTCCCAATGCTTATCTTTTGCCAAGATGTCATTTGTTGAAGTTTTTGCAATGTTCACGAGATAAAGTTTTTTTTTAAGGATGAACACTTTCATAACAGAAAAGCAAACAAAAGCATACTACCTCTTCAAATCAAGCAAAAACAACAAACGAATACTCTTAGACATGATCTTCAAAGTCCACATGAGTATATCTATAATGCTCGATATGGTTGAGGTATCTACTAAATTAGTGCTAGTCAATTATTTATCTCTTAGTATTAAGTTTGGTGACATACATGAGTTAATTATATATACTTGGTATCTTTGTATGTAATGTACGCTTGAAATGTTTGTTATGTATAAATCTTTGAACATGACTTTGAATTAAGTATTTTGATAGCTTTTATTCAACACTTGTTTTTAACAAATTTATATTCTAAAACTTAATTATGCTTTAACTTATGGATTAAAATGATTATATATTTAAGCATGTTCATTGATTAAATTATTGCTCAATTGATTTTACTGACATATCATAAATAAGTAAATGATTTTCCAACCAATGAAAGTTTGCTATAATTTTCTTAAAATTTTTTTTAAACTTTCCATATGGTTATTTGAATGATGAGTAGTATGCATTGTTGTTAGACTTAACCACGTAAGTGCATGTATCACAACAAATAATATAGTGATAAAGTAGAGTGCTGATTCCACGAGGAATAAAATACCAAATTTGTTAGGTATTAAAATGAAAACAACTTAATCTTATTTAAGCTAACAATTATAAATTATAAATTAAAAACTAAATAAAAATGAAGAAAATAATAAATAATAAAAGCATAGGTTTATAATTTCCTTCAATACTTCATTTGAATAAAACCTTACTCTTTTAACTTGATTAATGACAATGAATTGTTAACCTAGAGTTCTAATTTATTTATAAGTATCTTTTAGTGGTCCTCTAAAAATATCTCTCTAATCAATTTACTATGTTCTTGTGTAAATTAAATTGAAAGAAACTTATTAAGTTAGCCTTTAATTTGGACACGTGTAACATGCTTATATATTCCTATCTAATATGCAGATCAATTCATCTTAATAATGAAATTAAAACATATGTCATTCAATCTAGGTCTAAATATAAAATTCCCTTTTCCAACTTCAGTAGGGTTAACAAATCTACTCTCAAATTATATTAAATCAAGATAAGAAAATAAAATTATCCAAACTACACGTTGAGTTCCATTCCAAGAATAATAAATTTAGTTCATAATAAATATATAAAATATAAAACCAAATATTTCACCTTTATAAATAATACAAGAAAGATAAAAACAGTAAAAGGAAAGAGAAAACTAAGATTGGTCAGATCTTTGATCTTTAAGTTTTTTCCAAAATCTCTCTAGCTTTTTAAATATTATGGCGGTTGATCTCCTTTTCAAGAACTAGGTTAAAATACTAAAAACCTAAACTCTACTCTATTTAATCTTTATCCCTAAACATTTTGCATATAGCCAAAACCTTGGAAATGAGAAACTTGATAGGCAAGTAACTTGCCATTTATTTTTGGAAGTTGCTAGGTTAGTCTAATTTGGTTCTTGATTAAGTTATTCCACTTCAAAAACTCTTTCAAGTTTTGACCTATAAAAATATAAAATATTAAATAACTATATAATTTAAATATCAATTAAATATTTAAAACAATAAAAAATAGACCAAAAATTAGTTAAATATAAATAAAAACCTTTCATACCTAGCTACTTTAATAAATATAATGAGATAAGTAACTCTATTTTAGAGAGTTATCATGCATAGGTACTAAAAACCTACAATTGGTATCTATTATGTATCTAAACAATAATTGGATTAACTTTCTTAATATCCTTTAACATTTGGTTTCTCTTACTATTCATTATCTCAAATGTGTTGAAAATGTTTAAAAAAGATACAAAAATTGCATGAACAACACATTTGGGCTTGATTGCATACATTTTCCCAATAATTGGTATACATACTCTTAAATGATTCATAATTAGTCTATCTCTTTGAAATATTGTTGGAATTTGTCCCCTAGGTTTGAAGTAATCTATTAGCCTTCTACCTTTTTGATATTGCAAAAAGAAAGAGAATTTTAGGGGTGATTTGCTTGTGGTTGATATATATATATATGCTAGCAAATAAAAAGATTTCACATGTACTTATATTATTTATATCTCATGAAATCTTTAATACCTTATATTGGTGATCTTATAGCTAAATGTAACTAAAACTACCATTGCCAAGTTTTTTAACAAAATTATTAAAGAATTCACTAAATGTTTTTCAATATTTTTATTAAGGAAGAGTCTTACTCAAAATCTTTAAATGGTTAAGGGGAGTTTCACAAGTAAATTCATCTTAACTTTTCTTATTTAAAAAAAAAAAAGAAGATTATTAACTATATTAGCTTTGAATTAATCTTGGTTTTGATAGACTTAAAACTTAAGCTTAAATAGCTTGTATTTAAATATTTTCATGATAGTGTCTTCCCTGAAACATTTTTTTAATAATTTAAAAGATACTAAAATGATTTTTGCCCTTAAACATACTCTAAAATATGTTCTACTTGCATACCTTTGTATAAAATATTTTTTGAATAAGTTTTATAATGTTTTAAGTCCTGATAAACCTCTTAAAAATGATTTTTAAGTGTATGTTTTGATACACTAAATACATGCATTGATACAATGCTTGGTAATAGCATAGTTTTTCTTGAAACACATAAATGTATCAATACAAATGAGTTTGTATCGAGAGAACATGGTGAGTATCAATACATACATTGCATATATCAATACAATAAGCTTCAATGGTCATATTTTGAGGGTTTGTAATAGCAGTGTATTGATGCACCAACTTATGTATTGATACATCTCAACCGGAAGGAATGGAAATCACTTAAATGAAGCTTCCAATGGCTCCAAACCTTAACTAATCATCCCTAATGGCTATATTCATGATCAAAGCTGTAAATAAGCTTCTCCAGCATGTTTAATAAGATGAAGAACCAATAGATTAAGTTTAGAGTTTTATTTTACATCTCTTACACATTTTTTTCTAAGTTAGTTCATAATTATGTAGGATTAATTCTTCCTATCTATGTATTGTTTTCTTTGTATCTTCGGATACACATTTACCTTGTGCCTAGACTCATGTAAACACCTAGCCTTAAAGGTTTAATTTGTTTACACAAAATCTTTGTAAAAAAAGGGAGGCTCCTGCTTAGCTAATTAAAAAGTAAATAAGGTTTTTATCTTAGGCATAAAGATAGAAAGGGTAGAGGTTTTATTTTAGAACTAAGAAAAAAATAGCAAGTTGTAAAGGTTATACATTAGCCTTGGAAGGTAAAATAATTCATTTAGTGAATTAAGAAAATCCAAGCCAAGTAAGGCCATGGTAAAAAACTAGGCAGTTAAGGTCAAATCTCTCTAAATCATTAAGTTTGCTTATCTTTCTCCTTCTCTTTAATTACTTATTATTATTCACTAACTTGCAATTTATTGTTTAGATTTCTCAATTTTGTTTATCAAAGTTTTAATTTGCAAAAGATTTAGTGAAAGCAATTCACCCCGTTGCCTGATTTCATTCACCACTAAAAGCACTAACACATAGCAAGGTAGATGATATAGCCATGCTTCACTTGATTTTGAGCTATTGAGGTGTACAGAAAGTGAAATGGTAACCCCACATATGATCCTTCCTTATAGAGACTTATGGGAGACACATTATTTGCCACATTTAATTTGATCTCATAAAGGTGTGTAAAAGACGTATTGGAGCCATGTTTGATCTAACCTTGTAAATGATATATGTCTTTACACCCAATCCAGACTTCTTCATTGGTGTGACAACTATAGAGGACATCTTTTGGCTAAAAAGGCTAGACCATTATACTTGTGGTCTAAAGTCTAACCTAACATGTTCTAGGGATTTCATCCAACTAGTTTACAATAACTTTTTATTGGAATTAACTAGTTGATGAGTGAAAATCTCTATCAAATATATTATAAGTGATTAATATACGTCACTAGAAGTAGATTACTTCCAGCTTTGATTGGCCAATTGATTAGCTCTCATGCATATCCCAATATTTATCCCCTTAGAATGCACCTTATTTTTTTTCCTTTTTAATCTTCATTTATTTAGTTCATTGTATCCTCCAAATGAAAGCCTAAGATTAAAACTAAGAGAGGAAATAAAGGGTTAATGTTTAAGTTACCCCTCATTTCTTTCCACTTTAAGAATTTTTTATTTTTTATAATTTTAATAAAAATTTATCATTTCTAGAAGATTCAAAATGAATAATCATTTAAAGATCAGCTTTTAACAAAAATCTTCTTTGGCCTAGTTTAGTTGGAAAATTAAAAATTGGTAATTTTTTAGGCATTTTTTTCAATTAAAGCTTCAAAAAAGATGAACAATTTCAAAAAGAAATCAAAATTGTAGCTCTAAAAGTTACTAAATGTTAAACCCTTGTAAATTATGGTAAATTAATATTAATTTTATAAATTTGTCTGAATAAAATTAGGTATGTACAAGAGATATAATTCTTCTTGCATTTAGGTCTCATTGCATGCTTAGTATTTACATATATCATACATATATATAAACTTATCATCCTACCTAAACATGCATATCATGTATATATAGAAACAGGGCATGCTTACTACTTAGGATGGTTTATAAAGTCTTACTAAGCTAACATTTTTTGAGGCATTAAGAAAATTAGATAGACTAAACCTAGGGTTTGTTCAATAAGATTTCATAAGTCCTCATGCTGAATCTCTACAGTGCTTTTAATCTCTATTCTATTTAGCATTCTTATTTAAGACCATGTATGAATCACCTTATATCAAAAGACCACTTATGCATTTATCACATGAAAATATTGCTATCGACGCTTAAGTGATTATCAAGTGGTATCTCATATCGGGTCATATTCAATGTACTTGTTTTTATGACAAGAACCAAATGTCTAGGTCAAAATATATCCCATACATTTTACTTATCAATTAATTGTTTATTTTACAAATAAAAGCATAACCATGTGCTAATCTCGATAGCTTGTATCAATTTCTATTTCTTGAAAAAACATTGACTATGACCATTTTAAAACAATGTGTTTATGCACTAAAGATTTCATAATTACAATTTATTTTTATTCTTTTTTAAACATTTCCTGCATATACTTTTTTTAGATTGTTCTTAACATTAAAGTTGCTTCTATGTATTGACTTTATCTATGTCTCTCATACAAGAACTTATCTAGTTATTAGCATTTATTCACCTTTCATCAACCTATGTTTTTGGGCTTAATTATAATAATTTTTCAAAATTATCTTCAAGGCCCATGCCTATTAATTAACACAACCCTATTAATTATTTCACTTCATTGGGTGAAATTTCTTTTGAATTTATAGCTAAATTCTTTAGCCTAAGATCATAATTTTTTTTGGTCTTCTAAAAAACAAGACTCTTTTTTAAAAAAAGTTTGCTAAGTGAATAAAATGGACTGCAAAATTTAAAAAAATTAAGAATAATTAATAATTATCCCTAAAAAATAAAAAATTATACTTAAAAGTTTTAATGACAAAAATTTATTCATAGTTGTCATCCTATAAAATATTCTCTGAAAAGTTTTAGCAAAAAGTGTCATCCCTAATATTGTTAAATTAGAGATGACCTTTGTTCCTAATACTGCTAAATTCAATATAGAGAGGACATTTTTTTATCATGCCCTTATATCATCCCTAAGAATCTTTTTTTTTTAATGTGGACCAAATGGGATGAGCTTGGTAAGATTGTTTTAGTGGGTCAGTGAATATTTAAAATAAATTTAGGCACTTGACCTAGGTTAGCAAAATTAATTTTTTTAATTTAATTTTTATTAATTTTAGAGTTAGAATAAAATAATATAAATTTTATTTTTGAATAATATATTAAATAGTAATTAATCATTTACAACTAATTTTTTTGTATATAATAAATTTGAATTTTTTTATAAAAGGTCATTGCACTACACCACAAATGGGTTTTACATAGCATTAATCAAGTGATATTAAAACATTAAAAAGTGCTTTTGTTGGTAAAGGTAGCATTTCTCAAAGTGTATTATATGTGCTCATAGCCTTTTCTATTTAGCAACATTTTTAAACATATACAACAATATTTTAAAAAATGCTATTATTTCTACTCTACAATACCACTTTAACATGTTTTACAAATTATTGTTATGTACCTTTTTTTTCGCAGTCCAAAGTGAGCATGCATGACTTGAAAAAAATGGGTGGTTATGTTGGTTGGTGCCTTAGGTTATCCTTTGATCAAGATCTAAATTAGGCACAATAATATGAAGATAAGAAAGACCATCAAGTAAATCACTCATTAACTAGTCTCGGAATAAATTTGGAGTCGCCATTATTCACTTCAGCTAGGCTTGATCAGATGCCTATTGAAAACAATATTTTGTGTCACGA
>JBBYHL010000004.1:17691109-17711474 GCA_038381835.1 Adansonia madagascariensis
TTATAGGTGAAAATTTTGGATATGTTTAAAAAAAGGTTTTAATTAGAAGTCTTAAGAAGGTTTGAGAGGAAAAAAAATTCAAGTTTTAAATGAAAAGTAGGGTTAAAGTATCCCCTTAAGGAGGTAGGGTTAGAGTATCCCTCGAAAAGTTAGGGTTGTAGTATCCCCATTGATGACAATTTTGACATTTATGGATGTCACAATGTACCCGTTTATCTTCGAATGATCTGAAGAGAGTGTGCATGACGTAAAAGATATATATGGTGTGTAGTTATGTTGGTCAGAGCCATTGGGTTATCCCTCGATCAAGATTTGAATTAGGTATAATATGAAAAGAAGAAAGGTCATTAGGTGAATCACTCACTTTACTAGTCTTAAATGGCTATCATAAGGTGGCGTAAATTTGGAGTTGCCACTAATCAATTCAGGCTAGGCATCATCAGATACCTATTGAAAATAATGCTTTAAGTTACGAAACTTGGTTCATCAATTTTAAGGTTTACATGGTCCTGAAGTTCATCAGTTGGGTTCAAGTGTTGGTTACATGTGGGGAAAAATTAGCACCTCCACAATGCCTAAAATTAGTACCCTCTATCACCAAGTGCCCTTTATCTTCAGACAATCTGAAATGAGTGCGCCACTTAAAAGATATATGGTGGTGAAGTTGAACCTTTAGGTTATCCCTTGATTAAGATTTGAATTAAGCATACTGACATGAAAGGGAGAGAGACCGTATGGTGAATCACTCATTTAAGTAGTCTCAAAAGGCTTATCATAAAGTGGCCATAAATTTGGAGTCACCATTGATCATTTCGAGCTACATATGATCGAATGCCTATCAATATGATACTGAGTTATAAGACTCAAAACATCAATTCTGATGTCTACTAGGTCCAAAGATTCGTTAGTTGGGTACCTTTATAATGCCTAAAATTAATGCTCATTAACAATATTTCACTTTGGTTTTGGTTTAATCGGTTTAACTTTATCATTATTTTGATATAATCCCCTTCAATGCATGAAATTTTATACATTATAGATCCAAGATTTTAAAGAAAGTTTATACCACCTATACGCTCTAGAGATATGGAGAACATAAAGATTTTTGATGAAAATAATTTTTGGATTAAATTTTAAAAATTCAAATATTTTGTGTTAGGCACTAGAGAGATACTGATATGGAACATTACCTTGTAAATTTTTTAAATAATTTTTAAATATGAATGCATGATGGTTACTACAAAAGGGAAAAGTGTTAGTAATACAAAAAATAATATAATAACATCACATAAGACAATCACACGTAAAGACATAAAGAAAAAAGGGACAATAGGAATGTATCTCACAAGTGTCTTCGATTATTGAAGAATAATCGAGATGATAACTTTGAGATGTGGTTGGATTTGATAGTAACTTAAGGGATAGAAAAAAAGTATTTTGATTAAAATGACCCAAGATATTCGGGAGAAAGAATTCAAATTTTTGATGAAAAGTTGGGTTAAAGTGTCCCCACAGAAGGTAAGGTTAAAGTATCTCTAATGGTGATGGTTTTGAATGTGTTCAAAAAAAGGTTTTAAAGGCCTTTTTTAGGATCTTTCGGGAGAGAAAAAATTCAAACTTTAAGTGAAGAAAGAGGTTGGGTCTTTCTTTCGAATATGGGGTTGAAGTATCACTAAAGATGAAAATTTTAGATCTATTTAAAAAAATGGTTTTGATTAGTAGTCCCAAGAATATCTAAGAGAGAGAGAATTTAAGTTTTGAATGAAAAGCAAGGTTAGAGTGTCCCCTCAGAAAATAGGGTTAAAGTATCCCTAAAAATAAAAATTTTAATATTTATGGAGAAAAGCAATATTTTGGATAAAATATATTTTAAAAATATAGCATGAGAATTTGAATTTTTATTTTGTTTTAGCTTTGATCTAAGCCTAGATGACTTGTGTTATATTAAGTGACACCATGGTAAGTCAATCCGGAGGCATTTTGAGACATTCAAACATATCTATAAAGGTGGTTTGAGAAATAGAGTTAATTTTATTGCAAAAACAAAGGATAACATCGTGTTATCTTTCTTCCTAAATTTATGCTGGGTAAATTTAGAGGTGTTAGGAACTGAGTAAAGTACCATTAGAAAGGTGACTCGATAAGGTTTAATGTAAAAATATTCTAAAAATCCTAAAAAATCGCTTTCGAGGTGGAATTAATTTTTTAAGGTGGGTTTGCTTTAGCACTAGCAGCATGTACAAGGGATGGAATTTGGAAAATCATCTTAGACTTAAATTGAAAATGACATCTTTCCAAAAGTGAAATTTCATGAAATATCTAGAAAAAAATATTTAAAAAATTAAAAAAATCATTTATTGTGCTGAAATAACCCAAATTGAATATAATTCAATGGTTCCAAGGGTTTTAAATAGTGAAAGTTCCAGATAAGATATTTTTAGAAAGGTAATTCAATGTTCTTTCAAGGAAAAATAGCAAAAAATTATAAAAAATGTGTTTGGTCTTAAAAACAATTTTTTAATAGTGGGCAAAGTGCTATCAGACAAAAAGAAAAAAGTGTTTTTTTATATTTTGGGGTTTCTTAAGACTAGACTTAAGCCAAGGACATTCAAACATCTGAAAAAAAACAAGGTGATAGGCTCAAAAGTTCATTCCATAATCTCAGAGTAGCTTAGAACAATGAAATAACCCATTAATCGTGCCACAAATAAGCTCAAGATCAAGGCTTAATATTTTATTAAATAAAGTAGTCATGTTTCTAAGAAAATAACATTTTAGAGTTTATTTAACCATGAATCTAGACCTAGAAAGTTTGATTAGTCTCCAAGATGAAAAGACTAATTTAGTGAAAAAATTTAATCCCTACTAGCCTCCATCTATTAAAAGTAGCATAGATCTAACTTAGGGGTTTTGAAAATCGATTTTTTTTGCAGCAAATAAGCATACATTTTGGTAAAAATGTTAAGAATGAAATGCAATATGCATAACAGTGAACATGGACAACATATTCAAATAAACAAGATGGTATTTTGACAATGGAAAAGGTGGCAAAATGTAAGATGATGACAAGTAAGATGCATAAGCATGTTAGACTTATAAATGACATCTAGAACTAAGCCATGTATGATGGTATGAACATGTTTAACCAAAAGAAAGCATGCTAGAATTTTCAAGAAGATGTTTTTTATTTCATGAAACCTACCAAAATGCAAAAAAATGCATGAATATGCTTAAGACATTTAGGCTGACCATTCAAATATGAGATAAAAATGTGAAAGTGGATGAAACATGGCATGAAATGCATGAATAAGGGCTATTATAATGGTAAAAATAAAGTATATATTTGACCATCCAATTAACATCAAGGCATTAAGAGGATCAGCAAAATCCTAAGACTATCATAACTAGGGCCATAATAAATGCTAAAAAAAAAGAAAATAAGTAGAGTAATAGAGAAAATATACCAAAAGCTTCAAGCTTTAGGCTTTTTCATTTTTAGTAGCAAGTTTAGACTCACCTTCTTTCCTTTTTTGATGTAGAATAATAATAAAATAATGAAAAAAGAGCATTTAGTTAGGGCATGGATGGAGAGGAGTTTTAAGAGGACATATGATTTGAATGAAGGGTTTTGAAAAGGTTATTAGTGGTGAATCTTAAATAACTACGAGGATAAAAAAGGTTTTATGGTTTTTTGGTACTTGAGGGATGTTGAGAAAATATATGAAATTGAATGCTTTTTCTATTGAGAATCTGTGTGTAGTAAGGCCTTTAGCTTTCTTTGCGTGCCTTTCGTCTCAGTTAAGCCAAAGTTGGAATATATAGCTATATGAATATGAAGACCAAAAAAATGTAAAAAGCATGGGTATTATGAGATTTTGGTGCATGTACCTTATGTAGAGACAAAGTACTATGCTCAGCTGCCCTGCAAACTCATTAGTTTACTTAGCAAAAGCAATGGATCAAGGCCACTTTATGCAGTTGAGCATTGAGAATAATCACCTTAGCCTTTTGCAATTTGCATAATGTAATAAAATGTTCTTCATATTTGGCTATTTAGGCCTTAAAATTTGCTTAAATCCAATCACAAGTCCATAGTTAATGATGGTATAAATTTTGAGATTTTTGGTGCAAGAAACATGTTTAAGTCAGATTTTTAGATCAATGGTACGAGAGATGATAAATGGCCTAAATTGAGCAAAAATGCCTTTGGTGTATTGATACAAAATGTTTTGTATCAATACATAAAGCAATTTTTCCCATGATTATCAATACAATAAAGTATGCATTGATACCAAGAGTAAAAGACATTTCAAGTCTCGAGACATGAAAGTACATATGGGCTTGTATCAATATTGTTGCTTAAATATCAATACATTTGGCCAAAGATCATAATTTTACCTACTTCCAGGGCTTGTATCGATACAAACATGCTAAGTATCTATACCATACCTTAGGTCTTGATACCATACCTTTTTGTTTCGATACTATAAGTGAAAATTTGAATTTTTAATGGTGTAAGAGCTTGGTATCAATACCTAGACACCAATATGACTTGCATATACCTTTGGTTCCTTGAATTGCCTCACTTTGGTCAAAAAGTGATGAGAGATTGGCCATGCTCATTTGTAAATCTTTGAAGATGCCAAGATGATGACCTTTGATGCTTTAGATGATGGCCTCTGATGCCTTAGATTATGGCTTAAACAAAATGGGATTTCTACAACTGTCATTCTTTGCCAACTGTTGAGTATTAGGAATAGGGCAAAGATAAATAATTTTAGGGTAAGATGATGTTTCTTGAACACCTGCAAGAATAAAGTTTAATTAATGTTTTCCCATGACAATCCCTATATATTGGTTACAATTTCGATAAAAGTCAAAATGTTTTTTTATGTGTAAGGTTTAATATTTCTACTAGGCTTTTGGATTCTTTTCTAAGGATTTGAACCTCACAGATAGGCACCAACTAATGTGGACTTTGACTCGATAGGTACCTAACTTTTTGTGGTAGACTGGATTAGAGTTTAGATTTTATGGACTAATTCGATTCGTGCTTGGTTCTTTGCAAATGGACTCGCTTAGTGCCAGACGCTTTATAGACAAACATGGTTGGTGCTCAAATTTTTGCAAACAAATTTGATTGGTGTCCAAATCTTTGTGGGCATACTCGATTAGTGCCTAGTTCTTTGTAGACAGACTCGACTACTTCCTAACTCTTTGTGGACAAGCTCAATTAGTGCCTGGCTCTTTGAGAACAGACTCAATAAAAGTCTAGCTCTTTATGGATAAATTCTATTAGTGTTTGGCTCTTTACAGATAGACTTGATTGGTGTTTAGCTTTTTGTGGACATATTCGATTGGTGCCTGGCTCTTTGCAAATAGACTAAACTGGCATCTAATTCTTTGTAAATAGACTCGATTGGCGCCCAGCTTTTTATGAACAAACTCAGTTGGAGTTAGGTTTTTTATAAACTAAAAGGGAAAAGGCATCCAACTCTTTGTGAACTAAAAGAAATAGGCATCTAGCTCTTTTTGGACTTAAAAAAACATCTAGCTTGTTATGGACTGAAAGGGAAAATGAGCCAGTCCTTTGTGGACTAAAAAGACAAAGGCATGCAACTTTTTGTGGACTAAAAGAGAAAAGGTGTCTAGCCTTTGTGGAATATGATATGAATTTAAATATCTTTCCTAAATGGCTTTTCAATTTTCAAGTTTATGAGGTCAGGGATTTTTAACTAGAACTTTTTAGGGTTTTTTAAAAAATAAGAATTTATACCTAATTTTTTTGCTAGTTTGACTTATATGAGCAAGAGTTTGTACCTGAAAGATGTTAGTTATTGTATGAAGGATGCATGAAGATGCAAGTGCATGCTTAAATGGAGTGAAAATGATGACTTTAAGAGCCTAATTCGACAATTGGTTTTAGCCATTCCAGTCATTTACTTCATCATGTTTGATAAGGTAATCTTTTTCTCAAGATTCACCAAGCTTGCTCTAGATTTCTTGAGTTTTTGAATGTTAAGATTACCTTTGGAAGTTAAGGATGATCTTGAGCTTTAATAGCTCATGTTTTAGGACTTCTTATTAAGTTAAGTTTACTAGTAAGTATCGATGATTTCTCTTACCAATTTTGATTTGGGGGTGTTTTTGGTGATTCAGGTGGTATGATCTGAACTCTAATTGTTTAAGTGGCAATTGAAAAACGATTTTTGCCCCTTACTTTTAGGCTAGGGTTTACTAGGGAATAGGTTTTAACATGTTTTTAGGATGTAACATTTAAGGGTAAGACTGATTGTGGTTTTGAGTTCATTCTCTATCTTTAGACATGAAACAAAATTCCTGAAAAGTTTCCATCTTTCAAAATAATGCTAAGAAATCATATTATCAGTTTTGTTCATTTATCATGCATTATTAATTAAATGATAAGCACGATGCAACATGGGATGCAGGAGTTACAGAAGAAAATTAAGGGAAATTAGGTGATTATATTCAAAAAAAGAGGTATAAATTATGATAAATTCTATTATCATAAAAAAATTTAGAGTTACAAAAGAGTCAAGAGTGGTCTTTTTGGCTACTTAGTCCTAATATTGATGACATGAATCTTTCACTGAGTGCTTTTGGAGACCTTTCTCAAACAGTTAATCCTTTTGATGTTGGCCTCATAAGAATATTCTTTAGATTGCCCTGAAGTTGGCTAGACATTGTTTCTTGGGCATGGGTAAGAAAAAGATTCAGTAAATACGTCAACAAAGAATTGATGGGTCAGGTTGTAATATAGTTTTTTGGTCAATGAAGGATATTTCTACACTGATCAAATCCTAGGGAGATTTTGGTTGCTTACGCCTGTTTTTCAGGTTTTCAGCTTAAGTTGGTTTAGTTTCTTGGATGCTCTCTTTTTTTTTTTTGAAGAAAAAGAAGGATAAAGTGCCCTTTCAAGTTTTCATCCTAGATTTTTTTAGGCATAGTGTTTCTTGATAGAATCAAAATTGATATGATTAAGCTAATCACTACTGTTCATCTCAGTTAAAATCAAGGCTCTTCCAGAAAACACATGCTTAACCACGTACAGCCTTTCCTAATTCAGGGTCTATTTTCCTCGAGCATCCTTATGGATCAGGAGAATCTGTTTGAGCACTAGGTTATCTTTACAAAACTGATAAGGATGGAACTTTTGTTATAGGCTCTTATCATGTGTTTTTGATATATTTACTTATGATAGATGGCTTCCATTTTTTTCACTTTAACGAGATTGAGTTATTCATATCGGTTCTTAACCTACTGAGCTTCTTTAAGTTATGGTATGTTATAGCATGATTTGCCTTAACCTTTGGATGGTTAAGGCCAAAGCACAACATAACTTTTCTATTACTAAAAAGTTATTTTCACATTCTGTGAACTTCTTGCTTAAGTAATAGATAGCCTATTCTTTCTTACTTGACTCATCGTGTTAACCCAATACATAGCCCGTTGACCTATCAAAAATTGAAAGATACAAGATTAAAGGTTGACCAAACACTGGTGGCACAAGTATTGGCAGGTTCAAAAGGTAGTGTTTGACTTTACTGAAAGCTTCCTAGCATTCTTCATTTCATTCTTTAGTGTTTTGTTTACGAAGTACCAAAAGATCAAATTGCACTTGTTAGTGAGCTGAGATATAAATTAGGCTATCTAGATCAAGCTTCCTAAAATCTCTTCACTTTATTTTGGGTTCAAGGCGGTGGTAGGCTCTAAATGGCCTTAACTTTATGGGGATCGACTTTTATTCCTTTTTCACTCACAATGAAATGTAATAGTTTGCTGGATGTGACCCTAAATGTGTATTCGGCAAGATATAGCTTGAGCTAGTACTTGTAAAGTCATTTGAAGAGTTTTCGCAAATTGGCAACATGTTCACTTTCTTTTGGCAATTTGGTCATCATATCATGTATATAGACCTCTATTTCTTTGTGCGCGAGATCATATGCAATGTTATCATTGCCTTTTGGTAAGTTGCCTAAGCATTTTTGAGCCCGAAGGGCATCATTTTCTAATAAAAATGCCCTACATGGTCACAAAGGTGGTTTTCTAGTGTCCTTAGCTTCTATTTTAATTTGGTTGTAACTTGAAAATCCATCCATAAAGGAAAATAGTGCATATTTGGTGGTGTTGTCTACTAGTGTGTCGATGTGAGGCAAAGGGAAATTATCTTTTGAGATAGCTTGGTTTAGGTCCTGTAGTCTACACATATTCATACTTTGCCATCCTTTTTAAGGACTGGGGCTATATTGGCTATGTTAAGAAATCCTACCTCAAATTGTTTTTTTTACTTCTTCTTTGATCTTTAGAAGCATTTCTAGTTTTATCCTTCTAAACTTTTGTTGTATGGGTTTGCACTCAAGGTCAAGGGGGAGTTTATGGACCACTATGTTGGTTTCTAATCCGGGCATGTCCTAGTCAGACTAGGTAAACACATCCCGATATTCTTGGAAGATGTTTATTAGTTTAGTTTGGGTTGATAGGTCTATGGATGTTCCAATTTTGACCTCTTTTTGATCTTGTTCTTTTCCTAGGTTTATGGTTTTAATGGTTTCTTTGTGAGGTAATATCTAATTTTCTTCTTGTTTAATTAATCTCAATTGGTCTAGGGGTATAGGACTTTCTTCAAAATTCATTTTAAACTCAACTTCACCGATGTAGATTAGTTGCTAGAAATTGATATCCAGAATCTTAGTATGAATATTCATGTCACTTTCATCCAGGTAACTAAAAATATAGAAAAAAAAAAGAATATAGATGGAAAAATATGTAGAGAAAGGTCTAATAGTTAGCAAGAATTATGAAAATGGACACAAAAGATGAAATGCATAATGCTTGTCACTTTCATTGCTAATACTTAATAGAAGGGTGCCCATATAAAGGATCCTACAATGCTTTTGGGTGAAAGCATGTAGGTTTATTTCATAACATTACTTTAAAATAGATTAGAACCATACAGGAATCTTGGTTTTAGTCCAAACACTTAGAACTACCCCTAGAAAGCATAGACTAGTCTCTTAGATTATTATTGGCATTTTTGGTTCATCAATTGCATTGATAGAGAGTCCCCAAATGCCTTGCTTAATACAAAAGCAACATTGTCAAAGCCAACATCCATATATCCTTTCGGATAGAAACTTTCCCAAAATGGTGGAAATATCATTGATTCTTGCTTCAAGTTTTATTCCAACAAGTGAATTATCCTTTTCTCACAATTTTTTTGAGCTTGTTTTCTTTTTTATTGTGCATTAGGCTTGAACTCCAACCCTTTTTTGTTAGTCTGGAGGACAACTTTTAGGGCTTTGGCAATACCATGAAGATATTTTCTAAGTCTTTTTTCAGTCCTAGTGCATCTCCTGATTAACTTTAGGCCCATATGGGTGCTTCGATAGATGAAACTTAACAATTGGAAATCTTTCCTTGATGTAAGTGGCATTGAATAACTCAAGGGACCAAAATGAGGATTCTGGAATATCCACATCAGGCTCAATATACAAGGCATCAATTAAGGTAGGAGTAGAAATATTTTTCTCTCTTTCAATGCTGACAACCTTATTTTTAATGATGAATTTTAACTTTTGATGCAATGATGATGGCACTACCCCTACAGAGTGAATTTAGGGCCTTTCTAATAGGCAGTTATATGATGGAGAAATATCCATCACGTGACAGTTAACTTCATAAGTGGACAAGCCAATTTGAAGTGAAATGGTGATGTTTCCCATGATGTTTCTACAAATTTCATCAAATGCTAGCATATCAGTGTGACTATTATGGATATGAGATGCATCAATAGGGAGCTTGTTCAAGCATGACATGGACATTACATTCAGAGTTGATCCATTATCACTAAGCAGCTTAGGCAATGTGTTACCTTTGCAGTATGTGGTGATGTGAAAAGCTTTATAGTTTCCTTTTCCTTAATGATAGATTTTGTCTTCACTAAAAGATATATAGTTATTAATAGTGATGTTGCTTACTAGATGATCTAACTAACCTATAAAGATGTCAAAAGGGGTTATGCCTCATTCAAGACCTTGAAGAGAGCATTCCTGTAAGCTTCACAGTGCAATAGTAATGATGGCATAGATATCTTGTCAGGCTACTTTTCCAACTGATTTAACAATGCTATAGTCACTGTGCTTGATGAACTTAGGGAATTTCATAGCTTTTTTCTCGCTTATGGCATTTTAATAGCAATTGGGTCTGATTCTTGTGTTAAAGATTTTGGTGCCTGAAGAATAGGAGTAGTGCTTTTTTGCTAAACCTCACTTCTTAATGTAGCCGGGGCATAACATTTGCCACTTTGAGTTAAATGGCATACCCTTGAGAGGTTAACATTTGATGCCTATTGACTAGATTCTGTGATATTAAAGTTTTGCTTTTGTATTTCCAAAGAATTGCCTTATTATCCTTATAAAGGAAAAAGGATGAAAGTTGAATAATCATCTTTGGCATGGGTTAAATAGGGGTAGCTCAGATATTAATTCATTGTCAAATAAGACCAATGGCTTTCCAACGTCGTAAAGAGCATTGCTCTTATCTTTTTTTCATGGCATTTATAGATGGATCACATTTGCTGACTGATTAAATTCAATGCCGTCCTCATTCATTATTCTTGGAACCATAACATGAAACTCTCTGCTCATTTGAAGAGTATGGCCACAAATGGTATGGAAATTGTAAAAAGTCATTAGCTATTTCTCCTATCTTTTTAGCCCCATTAACCAAATTGCCTTGTAGCAAGATTTGACGAAACCAAATTTATTGGCGTCCTGACCTCGTTTATAGTCTTTATGATCTTGCAATCTTCTTTAATAGCCATTTTCTTTGCATTAGATACAATATGGGCTTTGAATGAGTTGTTTCCAAAACTAGATTTTGACGTTTGTTTTGCCTTCACTTTTTCCTTTAATTTGCCTTTAAGGGTATCTCTTTTGTTTGTGTCACTTTTCATGGCTTCATCGATCATTCCACATAATATGACTACATTTATGAAGTTCCTCAAGAGGCTCTTGACTATCTTCTTATAATAAAGGGCTTTTAATATGCTAATGAACCTAATAATCATCTCTCTCTATTAACAATGGGTGAATCTAGGCAACCTCTTCCATTTACCTTAAAGTGTATTGCTTAAAGCTTTCATTAGCTCACTTTTCCAAGCTTATGAAAGAGAAACAACTTGAAACCCAGTCGATAGTAGGTCTCTTTTCATCTATGGCATTAATAGATGGACTGATATTCATCCTACTTCTCAAAGAACTCAATTGGGATTGGTTTATCATCCCTTAGACCATCTTTGGGAAAAATGGAAAATGTTGGAAAATTTATCCTAAATCTTAGTGGTAGCAAAATAGTTCAATGGCTTCTTTACTCTGGTTTTCAACACCTGAAAGTATTTTAGCCTTCACAAAAGCTTTCCATACCTTATTCATTGGGGTCTTGAGTTCTCTAATGCTTCTTTTAACCTAACAACTTTTTCAATCGATTACTAAATTCACTCTTGGCTCCATGTGGTTAGGAAGTGGATTAGCTCTAACACTTGGTCCAGGCCCTTATTCGACCTTGATCATGCCCTTTTCTAACAGGCTCTATATCTTTCTCTTGAATAAAGTGCAATTCTTGATAGAATAACCTTGTGCTTAACTATAGTACTCATAATAGGCATTTTTATTGTACCACTTGAAATATGGTGGTGATCTGGGGTTTATGAATACCGGGACTATTAGTTGACTACTAATAGATGGGAATAGATCTCTTAGTAAGAGTAAGGAAGTGGCTCAAAGTGTTTCCTTTCCCAGGGTGCTTATTGATTATTAAGAGCTCTTGTATTATTCGTGTTGTGAGGTTACGCGTCCTGAGTAGTGTTTTTGATGGGATTTAGTGCAAAACTCATTTTTAGAGCGAAGCCGCCAAAATGAATTGGTTGTGGTACTCGTAAGTAAGGGTTAAAGCCTATATACACTAGTTTAGGAAGCATATACTTTATGCTTAATATAGATTTTGAGTGAACTTAGTAAGCCTAGAACAGTATTCACCTCATTCTCCTTACAGTTAGCCGTTAACTTTTTATTTGACCTAGATAATTCTTTAATGGATAACTTGCTACTTTCGATAGCATTATCAATCATTTCGCCTAATATAACCATTATTGGCATTTCTAACCAATCTTTCATAGTAGTAAGCTTGCAGGAAGTGAACAAACATGATCGTCATCTCTTTTTTGATCAAAAGAGGGTGAACTTAAAGCTACATCTTTTCTCCACCTTTGAGCATACTATCTGAAGCTCTCAAAGGCTTTTTTCTTCATGTTCATAAGAAAAAGACAATGTAAGGGCCAGTCAAATATATGCTTATATTAATTAAAGAACACACCAGCCAAATTTGTCGATGTCTGAATTCTTACAGGGTCTAGCCCTATGTACCAATAAATAACTACCTTAGTCTGGCTATCTTGGAAGCAATGAATTAGCAACTTTTCATTCTCCTCATATCTGACCATCCTACAATAGTACATGCGAATATGAGCAGTAGGGTTTGTAGTTCCATTATATTTTTCAAAATTTGACAATTTGATTTTAGGGGGGATGACAAGGTAAGAAACTATACCAAAAGCTTGACATCTGTAATCCTAAATTTGTCACTTTTTTTATAACTCGAAGGCACTTTTCTAGTGACTGATACTTGTTAAGTCTTCATTATTTTTTCTAAAGACCTTTTTGCTCTTTCTTGCTCCACTTGTTCATCAAGATTTGGGATTATAAGTCTTGTCATTAAAGAGCCCACACCTGACAATCCTTGAACCTGATGGGGCAGCATTTCTGGGTTAATGTAAATAAAACATTGGGTTGATAGAATTGTTACTGAAGGACGCTATTCATGTACTATCTCTTCTTGAGCGTTGGTGTCTTTAATACCACTATTCAAGTTGCTCTTGGGATTGATTAGTTCTTTTCTCAAATTAACAGTCTTGTTTTCACTTTTTCTTTCAAAACTTTAGATAATAGCTTAGTCAATGCACAATCTATGCTTGAAGTTCCTTATTCATACAGAGTCCTTGCTCCTAAAACTTACATACATGAGCTCGAGTCATTCAATGTAGGCTTAGTGATCATTTTCATGGCTTTTTAGAGATTGCATGTGTTATACTGATGACTAATGATAGGTTTCATGTTTTAGAGTACCTTCACTTTAGATTATTACAGTATTAGACTTTTATGATGTGTCATAAGCATGCTTGATGAGATGACAATGAGTATGCAATTATGATAGTAGATGACTATTAATATAAATAAGTAAGACAATAAAAGAATTTGATTAATCATGCAAATGCAAAAAAGACAATTGGATTAAGGGGTAGTTCACCAATAATGTCTTTCACTAAAGCAATACCTTGATTACGTGATTACATTTTAAAATGCCTAACATGGTTACATTTTTTGATCACATGTTCCAAGAAATACAAAAATTCTTGTTCATGGGCTCTAATGGGCAAGATGTCATGTATCAAAAATCAAGCTATGTCCATCATGTACTTAACGTCTAATTAGGTAGCATGAAAATGCTTAGTGAGATGGCGATGTGATCTTGATAATTTTGGCATGCCTGATCAATTATCCATAGCCATTCTTATTTGTGTTGCTAAAAAGACATCATTAGTTCATTAACCTAGCCTTGGTGAGCTAATAGATAATGCTTTAAATCTTGGATTCTAAGTGTTAAAGCTTTATATTTAACCTGGTTTGCTCTCAAGTTTTGGGCTCATGCTTCTAAATGTCCATTCTTCAATCGATAAGTTTATACAAGGGCACGAGTCTTGACAAGCTTCTCTTTATTTAACAATGGCCTTTTATTTCCGTAAATGCAACTCTTTTTTAAGGATAGCAACCTCTACCTTCCATTCTACTGATGACTTACCAAGGCGTCAAGCTTTGCTTGCTTTACTAAATGCCATGTAGTTTTTTTTTATCGAACTTTCAAGATCCTCTTTAAAGTGGTTTTTCTTTTTAACAACCTTGTTCATTTCCCCATTCCTAAAATAGAGATCAATTTCTAATTAACTCTTCTTTTCTTTTGAATGAGTGATTTCCTTAGTGAAAGGCAATTTATCAATTGATACTTGTGATATTCCAACATCAGACAAAGGTAAGGCATCACTGATGTAATGAATCCTCTACTCGTCATATCCCGAAGTCGTACTACTTCCTCTCTAACACCTCTTTATATAACGAGTTTGTCTCTAAGTGTGGAAGGCTAGTTGAACTTTAGATTTGTAACTCGGCTCACCATAGTCGAAATCCTATTGCTCTAGGTCTTAAACGAAGGAATCAATATTGAAATTGTCATAGGACAAAGATGGGTGTGTAGCTAGTGTTTCCCTATAACCCTATAAGTTATGCACAATTTTTATCTCTACATCGGTATATGATTGTCTATGGTAAAAACCAAAAAGCCTTCTACATCATCTTTTCCCCTCTAAGATTCTATAACTTTTAGACCCATTACTCCTCAAACTTTTCTTGGTGCCTTTCTTTCTCAAGGACTTTAATGATAGGACTAAAGCTAGGCAACAAATTGTATGACATTCTTCTCTTATCGCGGCAAAAATGGCTAACAAGCCAAATATGAAGAAGAACTGGTGCGCATCTAATGAAGTGACTTGTAGCTATTTTCTTACAAAAACTAAGAGCTCAAATAGTTTCAACAACAACGGCAGGTGCAAGATTGATGTTGCAACATAATTAGGAAAAGAGATCTACTATCATTGCTTCAATAAAGCTTAGTGTTTTTAGAAATATCACTAGACCATATATCGCTAGAGTGTAGATATCTTGAATTTTTTAGATGTCAATGGTACTTGACATTGCTTCCTTTAAAATGGTCCACAAGATGCATTCACTATTACCGTTTGTCTTGATATGACTCTCAATTTAGGACTCTATTGCTTCTAGAATTTAAGCCAATCTATTCTTAAAGGTTGGAGGTTGTAAAGCCTTATAGTATATTCTATTTGTCTTGGCTCTCTTAATATTGAGTAACGCAATATACTTATCTACTGTAAGGACCAAAGTTTCATGATTGGAATTTAAGCACAAATATGTTGCATTCCAAAACTGAGATGCTACTCATAACAGGCCAACATCCAAATAGATCTATAGTAAAAGAGTTTGTTTCCATACCTCTTCATTAATTATTCCCTTTTGGCATTGTTCAAGTGGTCCATATATGCTTCAGATCTTGCCAATCATTCTAACGGTACCCTATTTTGACCTTTCATGCATTGCTAAAAATAAACCAGTTTGATAATGTCCCTATCTTCCCATGGTCAACTCTCCAACCATGCTTAAACTTTTTCAAAAGTCTTCAGATCAGAAGTGGACTGTTGCTCCATGATAGACAACCTTTGCTGAACACTGAATCATTTGCAAATTGTCTTATAATGATGATGATTATGATGAAATAATGGATGCATAAGAAAAAAGAGGAATAAATTAGAGACCATACAAAACAATAAGCATATGAATAAAAGATTAAAAGAATAGAAGAAAAATTGCATTATAAAATTTACCCCGACAGTAGGTGGTACAATGCTTAGGGGTGAACATGACCATTATGATAGCAAACAGATAGCATAATGGCATGTTCGAGTTAAAATGCCCTTAATGAGGTGAAACAATACCTCAAGGGGATAAAACTAACTAATTAAGCAGTGAGATTCATTTTTCACCACCTATGGTAGGTACATCTGAAGCCATCATTTTAAGAGCATGATAGCTTATTTAGGTTAGAATGAGGCATTGCAAGCGATGACATTCGCTTATCATCACCTACTTATTAATAAGGGTTAACCATAGAACATAATGGCTTACCCTAAAAAAAAGATTGCAAAATAGAATAACAAATATAGGCAACAATGTTCATCTATTATTACCTATATGAACATAATATGTAAAAATAAAGGTAAGAAGTGTTTCCTCAAGTGACCTTATTTTTTGGGTTATTCTAGTAATACTCTGATATGATTTGACATGGCTTAGCTTATAAGGTCCATTATATAGGTTTAAATTGACATCTGAATTGGTATCTTAGTTGCTTTTCTATCCGATACCTGAAAACCTTGATCTTAGGCCCATAAGAGTTTGGTGGAATGGGTTCAATCTAGCAGATGTATTTCCCTGTAAATGCAAAAAGGTACTGAAAAGAGACTTAGGTAATTTACACCCCTAAAGGTCTTACCATCCCTATATGAAGGGTTACTCATGAAGAGGATAGCTTATTTCACCTAATAATTAGGATGTTAACCTTATCATAGAGTTTGGTGGAAATCTAGTGCAATGCATGTGCACAGTGTGTGTCGAGGAAACAATCAAACCTTTTGTTTTACCCTTATATTACCATACTTATTTGATATTTCTTTAGGAACAAAATCAAGAGTAGTCCCTGGCAATTATAAGATAAAAGCCATGAAAGGGAAAAAGGTTAAAAGATGAAGATAAAGGGGGACTATAACTAAATAATGATGGAAACAAAAAAACTAAAGATCGAGTGAGACATAGCTAGTCACTAGCCTAACTCTCTAACTTGGTCCCAAGCAGAGTTGCTAAGCTATCACCATGTACCTCTTTATCTTCAGACGATCCAAAGCCAATGCACATACTTAAAAGATAAATGGGGGTCTGGTTAAGCCTTTAGGTTATCCTTTGATAGAGCTTTGAATTAGGCGCAGTGATATGAAGGGAAAGGAAATCGTTAAGCTAATCGCTTATCCAACTAATCTTAGAAAGCTACTGTAAAGTGGCCATAAATTTGGCATCACTACTGATCATTTTAGGCTATGCATGATTAAATACTTATTCAAAATGATATTTCAACTTACAAAACTCGAAATATCAATTTTAAGGTATACGTGGTTCATAAATTGATTAGGCATAGGGAAGGATTAGTACCCTCATGACGCCCGAAAATGATACCTACTAACTATATCTCACTTCGATTTTGATTTAATTGTTTCACTTTATCATTATTTTGATATAATCCCCTTTAATGCATGAAATTTTGTAAATTGTAGATTTGAATTTTAAAAGAAAATTTATATAACCTATGTGCCCTAGAGATATGAAAAACATAGGGATTTTTTTATGAAAATAATTTTTTGATTAAATTTTGGAAATTTAGATATTCTATGTTAGGCACTGGAGAGATACCGACCCAGAACATTGCCTTGTAAATTTTTTAAAATAATTTTTAAATACGAATGCACAATGGCCACTACAAAAAAGAAATGCATTAGCAAGATGAAAAGAAATATAATAATACCACATAAAAATAACCATACATAAAAAGATAAAGAAAAAGAAGGGATGATCAGAATGTATCTCATAATTGTCTTCGATTATTGAGAAATAACCGAGATGATAACTTTGAGATGTGGTTAGATTCGGTGGTAACTTGAAAGATAAAAAATAGAGGTTGTAATTAAAATAATCCAAGATATTCGGGAGAGAGAATTTAGATTTTTTTATGAAAAGCAGGGTTAAAGTCTCTCTACAAAAGACAAGGTTGGAATATCCCTAATGATAATGGTTTTAGACATGTTCAAATAAAAGTTTTGATTAAAATCCCTTTTTGGGAAGTTTTGAGAGAGAAATTTTAGACTTCAAGTAAAGATCTGGGGTTAAAGTATCCTCTTGAAAAATGGGATTGGAGTATCCCCAATGATGAAGATCTATTTAAAAAAGGGTTTTGCTTAATAGTCTTAAGAATGTCTAGGAGAGAAAGAACTTAAGTTTTGAATGAAAAGTAGGGTTGGAGTAACCCTTCGAAAAGTGAGGCTAGATTATCACAAAAATTAAAATTTTAATTTTTATGGAGAAAATGAATGTTTTGGATAAAAGGTTTCTTGAAAATAGAACCCTAGGAGTTTGAATAAAATTATTTTTTTTTGTTTTAGCTTAATCTTAGCCTAGATGAATTATGTTACATTATGTGACTCCATGAAGAGTCAATCGGGTGGCATTTCGAGATGTCTGAACATATCAACGAAAGTGGTTTGAGAAACTGCTTTGATTTTAATTACAAAAATAAAGGATAGCATTGCACTCTCTTTCTTCCCAAATTTATTTTGAATAAGTTCAGAGGTGCTAAGAACAGGGTGAGGTACCATTGTAAAGGTGACTTAATAAGGTTTAATGTAAAAATATTCCAAAAATCCTAGAAATTTATTTTCTAGGCTGACTTAAATTTTGAAGTTGGGTTTATTGTGACACTGGTGGCATGTATAGGGAAAAGACGTAATAGATTTTGGAAAACTATCCCAAATTCACTTGGTATCATTAAATTGCAAATGACATATTTCCAAAAAGGGAATTTCATAAATTTTCTACTAAAAATTTTTAAAAAATTCAAAAAAAAATCATATAGTGGGCCGCAATGTCCTAAATAGAATGTAGTTTGTTAATTTCAGAGGTTCAAAAAACCATAACTCCCTCATCAAGAATGGTTCAGGTGCAAATGAGACACCTTATAAAGGTAATTCAATGTTTTTTCAAGCAAAAATAGCTGAAAATTCCAAAAAATTATGTTTAGTCTCGAAAACAATTTTTTAATAGTACGCATGTGCTACCAAAGCAAAAACTGGGGAGTTTTTTAGATTCTTAAGTTTTTTAAGACTAGACTCGACCCAAGGATAACTGAACATTCCTGATAGAAAATAGGGTGGGCATCGCAAGTTCATTCCATAATCTCGAATTAGCTTGGGGTGATGAAAAAACCCATTGACCATGCCACAAATAAGGTTATTAGACTGAAGATCAAGATTTAATGCTTTATCAAATAAAGTAGTCCTGTTTCTAAGAAAACAACATTTTAGAGTTTATTCAACCATGAATCTAGACCTAGAAAGTTTGATTTATCCCCAAGATGGGAGGACTAATTGAGTGAAAATGTTAAATCCAATGCTAGTATCTATTTATTGGAGGTAGCGTAGATCTAACTTGGGGGTTTTGAAAATTAAATTTTTTTTGTGACAAACAAGCATACATTTTGACAAAAATGTTATGAATGAAATGCAACAAGCATAACAACGAATATGGATAACACATTCAAATAAACAAATTGGTATCTTCATAATGAAAAAGGTGCCAAAATGTAAGATGATAATAAGTAAGACGCATGAGAATGTTAGCCTATAAATGACATCTAGAATCATGCCATGTATGATAGTATGAACATGTTTAATAAAAAGGAAATGTGCTAGAATTTTCAAGAAGACATTTTTATTTCATGAAGCTTACTAAGATGCAAGAAAATGACATGTTAGAGTGAACATTCAAATATGAGATGAATATGTGAAGATGGATTAAACATGACAAGAAATGCATGAACAGGGCTGTTGTGATGGAAAAATAAAGTATGGCATATTCGACCATTCAATCAACATCAACGCATTAAGAGGATCATCAAAATCTTAAGAATACCACAATCTACGACACAATAATGCATAAGAATCTCAGAAGGGTCATGGTAACGTAAAATGGCCATTAAAATAACATAAATACTAGAAATAAAAAAAATAAGCTAAGCAAAAGGCAGATGGTCCACCAAAAGCTCCAAGCTTCTGCCCTTTTTTAGTGGTAAATTTAGACTTATATTCTTCCCTTTTTTGATGTTGAACAGTAATAAAATGATGAAAAAAGGAGCTTTTGAGTAAGGTTATGGATAGAAGGGAGTTTTGAGAGGAAATATAAGCGGAATTAAGGGTTTTAAAGGTTTTTTTTACCGGTCTTAAGGTGCTATGAGGATGGAGAAGGGTTTATGGTTTTTTGGTGGCTGAAGGATGTTAAGAGAATGCGAGAAAGTGAGTGCTTTCTTTGCTAAGAATGTATGTGTGGTAGGGCTTTCTACTTTCTTTGTGTGTCTCCTATCTCAGCTGAGCCAAAGTTAGCATATATAATCATGTGAAAATGAAGACAAAAAATACAAAAAATGATGTATTATAAGGTTTTAGGGCATGTACCTCAAGCAAAAACAAGGTATTGTGCTTAGCTGCAATGTAAACTCATTGGTTTGCTTAGCAAAAATAGTGGATCAAGGCCACTTTATGTGACTAAGCATTGAGAAAAATCAGCTTTTCCCTTTAGCAATTTGCATAATGTAATAAACTGTCCTTTGTCATTGGCTATTTGGGCCACAAAATTTGTTTAAATCCAATCACAAGTCCATAGCTAAGGCCTGATATGAACTTTGTTAATTTTTGGTGCAAGAAACATGTTTAAGTCAAATTTTTAGAAAATATGGTGCAAAGGCTGAAAAATGGCCTAAGCTAGCCAAAAATGCCTTGGTGAATCGA
>JBBYHL010000004.1:17711574-17760101 GCA_038381835.1 Adansonia madagascariensis
TTTGTATTGATATGTAAGGCAATTTTTGCCCATAAGTATCGATTTAATGAAGTATGTATTGATACCAAAAGCAAAAAACAATATTTCCAATCGTAGGACTTGGATGTATGTATCGATACTACATGGGCTTGTATAGATATTCTCATTTGAGTGTTGATATATTTGGCCAAAAATTACAATTGTAGCTATTGCCAAGGCCTATATTGATACAAAAATGCTTGGTATGGATACCAGACCTCAGTCTTAATACCAAACCCTCTTGTATTGATACCATATGTGAAAATTTGAATTCTTAGTGGCGTAAAATCTTCGTATCAATACCTATGCACTAATATGACTAGCATGTACCTTTAACTCTTTGAATTACCTCACTTTGGTCATAAATGATTGAAGATTGACCTATGCTCATCCGTGTAACTTACAAGATGCCAAAATGATGACCTTCAAGCTTTGAATGATAGCCTTCGATGCATTAGGTGATAACCAGGATAAAATGAAGTGTCTACACTCGTAACCATATCTTGCTTTAGTTTTAGTTTAATTAGTTCAAGTTTACAATTATTTAAATATAATCCCCTCTAATGTATGAAATTTTATAAATTATAGATCTAAGTTTTGAAAGAAAATTTATGTCATTTATGTGCCCCAGAAATGTCTAGAACATAAGGATTTTAAATGAAAATAATCTCTAGATTAAAATTTGAAAAGTTAGATATTTTTTGTTAGGCACTAGAGAGATACCGATGCAAAACATTGCATTGTAATATTTGAAAGCAATTTTTAAAATATGAATACACAATAATCACTATGAAAGAGAAATGTGTAAGCAAGATGAGAAAGAATATAATAATATCACATAAAAACAATCATACACAAAACATAAAAAAAGAGAGATAATCGAAATTTATCTTATAATTGTCCTCGATTATTAAAAAATAATTGGAGTGACAACTTTAAGATGTATTTAGATTTGAAGGTAACTTGGGAGATAAAAAAGTGGTTTAGATTGAAATAGTCTAAGATATCTAGGAAAGAGAAAATCTTTGGATTTTGATTGGAAAGAAGGGTTAGAGTATCCCTTCAAAAGATAGGGTTGGACTATCGCTCAAAGTAATGGTTTGGATGTATTCTAAAGAGGATTTCAATTAGAAAACCTTTTGGATAGTTTTAGGAAAGAGAAAATTTAGATTTTAAATGAAAAATGGGGTTAAAGTATCCCCTTGGTGAGCAGAGTTAGAGTATCCTCAAAGGTGAAAATTTTATATATTTTTAATGAAGTTTGATTAGGAATCCCAAAAAATCCAAGGGAAAGAAAATTTAAGTTTTGAACTAGGTTAGAGTATCATTTTGGAAAGTAGGGTTGGAGTATCCCCATTGATGAAATTTTTTATGTTTATGGAGAAAATATATGTTTCTTTGGAAAAAAGGTGTTTTAAAAAAAGAAACCGATAATTTAACTAAAATCTCTTTTTATTTTAGCCTTAATCCGAGCCTAGAGGGCTTGTATCGTATTATGTACTCCATAAGGAGTCAATCAAGTTCACTTTAAAATGTTAAAACATCTCGATAAAGGTGGTTTAAGAATTGGGTTAATTTTTAATTCCTAAAATAGAGGATAGCATCGCGCTATCTCCCTTTCCGAATTTATTATGAGTATATTCGGAGGTCTTAGAAGCCAAATAATTTACTATTAGAAAGGTAACTCAATAACGTTTAATGCAACATATTCCAAAAAATCTTGAAAATTTGTTTTCTAGGCTGAATTACTTTTTGAAATGGGGATTGTTTTAACATTGGAAGCATATGCAAGGGAAAAAGTGTACTAGATTATGGAAAATCATCTCGGATTCATTTAGTTTTGCTGAATCACAAACTATACCTTTTCAAAAAGGGAATTTCATAAAATTTTAGGAAAAAAATTTAAAAATTCTGAGAAATCATCTGGTGGGCCAAAATTGCCTAAACAAAGTGCAATTTGTTGGTTCTAGAGGTTCCAAATAACGATGGTTCAAAAATCCTAACCCCTTCATCTGGAGTGGTCCATGTGCAAATAAGACACTGTTACAAAGATAATTTGATATTCTTTCAAGGAAAAATATTAAAAAATCCAAAAAAATGTGTTTCGTCTCAAAAAATTTTTTAATGATGGACACAGTGCTACTAGAGCAAAAACAAAGGAGTTTTCTAGTATTTTTGGGTTTCTTCAAGGCTAAACTTAAGTCATAGACATCTGAATGCCTATGATAGAAAGGAAAGGGTGACATGGGCATCGCAAATTCATTTCATAATCCTGAGTGGTTTGAGACTATGAAATGACCCATTGACTATGCCATAAATAAGGGTATTAGACTTAAGATCAAGGCTTAATGTTTTTACTAAATAAAATGGTCATTTTACTAAGAAAATAGCATTTTTGGAGTTTATTTAACCATGAATCGAAACCTAGAAAGTTTGATTTATCCCTAAGATTGGAGGACTAATTTAGTGAAAACATTAAATCCATGCTAGTCTCTATCTATTGGAGGTGCCATAAGCATAACTTAGGGCTTTTGAAAATCAGATTTTGCAACAAATAAGCAAGCACCTTCATACAACAGTTATGAATGAAATGTGACAGACAAAACAATGAACATAGACAACACATTTAAACAAACAAAGATGATGTTTTAAAAATGGAAATGTAGTAAAAAATTAGAGATGATGACAAGTAAGATGTGTGAGAATATTAGCCTTACAAATAATATATAGAATCAAGCCATTTATGATGGTATTAACATGTTTAACCAAAAAAAAGCATGCTAGAGTTTTCAAGATGACATTTTTGTTTCATGAAACCTATAAAGATGCAACAGAATGCATGAAGATGCTCAAAAAATGTTAAAATGAATATATAAGTATGAGTTGAACATGTGAAGGTGGATGAAATATGACAAGAAATGCATGAAAAGAAAGTAAAACATGGCAAGTTTAACCATCCAACCAACATCAAGGCACCAAGAGGATCATCAAAATCCTAAGCCTACCATAATCAAGGCCACAATAATGCATAGGAATCTTAAAAAGGGTGATGGTAACATAAAAAGTTCATTAGAATGATGTAAATGCTGAAAAGTTAGTAAATAAGCACAGCAGGAGGAGAAAATATACCAAAAGCTTCAAGCTTTAGCCCTTTTTCTTTAGTAGCAACTTTGTACTCACATTTTTCCCTCTTTTGATGTTGAGCAAAAATAAAATGATGAAAATAAGGAGCTTTTTAGTTAGAGTGTGGATGGAAGGGAATTTTAAGAGGAAATCCAAGTAGAATAAAGGGTTTCGGAAGGTTTTTTGGTGGCGGTCTTAAGAAGCTATGAGAATAGAAAAGGGTTTTTGGTTTTTTAGTGGCTAAAAAATATTGATAAAATGTATGACAATGGGTGCTTTCTACTGAAAATATCTATGCCTAGTAGAGTTTTCTACTTTAGAGGGTTTTTGAGTGTGTGTATGTATTGTCTCCACTAAGCGAAAGTTGACATATATAGCCATGTGAATATAAAGACCAAAAATACAAAAAGCAAGGATATTATGGGGTTATGGTACACGTACCTCATGCAAAGACTAGGGACTATGCTTGGTTGCCATGCAAACTCATTGGCTTGCTTAGCAAAAACAGTGGATTAAGGGCACTTTATGTAGCTATGCTTTAAGAAAAATCAGCCTTACCTTTTAGCAATTTGCATAATGTCATAAAATGTTCCTTGTCATTAGCTATTTAGGCCTCTAAATTTGTTTAAATCTAATCACAAGTCCATAGTTAAGGCCTAGTATGAATTTTAATGATTTTTTATGAAAAAAACATGTTTAAGTTAGATTTTAGATCAATGGTCAAGGAATAAAAAATGGCTGGAACTAGAAAATGCCTTTGTGTGTTGATAGAAAGCATTTTGTATCGATACATAAAGCAATTTTCTTCCATGAGTGTTGATAAAATTAAGCATGTATCAATACCAAAAGCAAATAAATGTTTCTAGTCTTGAGACTTGGAGGTATGTATCGATACTACATGAGCTTATATGGGTATTCTTGCTTGAGCATCGATACATTTGTTCAAAAATCACAATTTTAGCTCTTGCCATGGCCTGTATCGATACAATCATGTTAAGTATCAATACCACACCTTAGGTCTCGATATTTGACCCTTTTATATCGATACTACATGTTAAGTATTAAAAGATTTCTTATGCATATCATCCTATTTAAACGCAATATTCTTTTTAACAAGTTCATTTAAAGGTGCTACAATAGAACTAAAGTCTTTGACAAACCTTTTTATAAAAACTTGCTAAACAATGAAAACCTTTTATCTTGTTCACATTCTGAGGTGCTGGCTAGTCCCTAATTGCCTTAACCATATCTTCAACTACACTTATTCCATGCTAACTCATAACAAAACCAAGAAAAACAATGGATTCCATGCAAAACGTGCATTTCTTAAGATTAACATACAAATTATGCTCCTTTAAAGTGCTAAAAATAGCACGTAAATGTTTAACATGATCATCCAAATTTTTGCTATATGTTAAGATATCATTAAAGTAAACCATAACAAATTTCCTAAAGAAAAAATGCAAAACATGATTCATCAATCTCATAAAGGTGCTTGGTGCATTATTTAAACCAAACAACATCACTAACCATTCATGTAAACCATATTTTGTCTTAAAATCAATTTTCCATTCATCAACTTCTTTCACGCGAATGTTATAATGGCCATTCTTTAAATCAATTTTAGAAAACACACATGAACCATTCAATTCATTAAGCATATTATCTAACCTAGGAGTAGGATGTCTATACTTTATAGTGATGATATTGATGGCTTGACAACCAACACACATGCGCCATGTTCCACCTTTCCTTGGCATTAAAATCATAGGAATCGAACATGGGCTCTGATTTTCTCTTACAAATCCCTTTTGCACTAATTCATCCACTTACCTTGAATCTCCTTTGTCACTTTAAGATTTACTCCATAGGCTGGTCTATTAGCGATTGATGAATAGGGAATGAAGTCTATTTAATGCTCAATGCCTCTCAAAAGTGGTAATCCATATGGTATTTCCTTGAGAAAAAAAATCTACAAATTCTTATAAAAAAGAAATAACGATACTATGCAAAAAAGGGTTAAGATCATTAGTTAAGAAATAAACATCCTTGTACAAAAGTACAAGTAGCTGTTGCCTTGCTAACATAGCACTTTAAATCTTAATTTTTTTTGTGAAAGCACTAACTCTTTTATTTTTCTCTCTATCGCACTCTGCATTCTAAATTTTTTCCCTTTATTGCACACTACACACACGCTTACTTTTTATATCACTTCTTTCTTTTTCTCATGCACTCATTTTCTTTTCTTTCATCTTTCATTCTTTAGCTATCCTAACTTAGTCCTCACATTCCCTTAATGGTTTGAGAGGTGTTAATACAATAACTTGTTACTCATTACAAAACTATATCTATTCTTGTACCCATCATGAGTAACCTTCCTATCAAACTGCCATGGATGCCTCAAGAGTAGATGAGAAGCATGTATTGGTGCCAGATTACAAAGAACCTCATCCCTGTAGTTGCCAATAGAGAATGCAACTAACACTTGTTTGTCAACTTAACTTCTCCATAATCATTCAACCATTGTAGCTTATATGATCTTGGATGCTTTAATGTAGGCATATTTAGCTTTTCAACCATCAAAGTATTAGAACATTAGTGTAACTACCTCTATCAATAATCATGCTACATACCTTATTATTCACATGGCACCTAGTATGAAAGATGTGCTTATGTTGTACCTTATCACCATCTTTCTTAGGCTATATGTTAAGAGCATGCCTAGGAATGGGCATATCTCCATACAAGGGCTCTTCAATGTCAACATCACTATAATCCTCCAATGGTGGCATTTCATCATCATTTAAAATTATGCTCTCTATGTCACCATTATCTATAACAATCATAGTCTTCTTATTTAGATATTGAGAAGCAATATATGCCTAAATTCGTAACACCTAAAACACTTAACATTATGTGATTTTGAAGATGATTTAGTTTCGATTTTATGTTTGGAAACATCAACCAAACCCTTTGATTTTACATTTTTTTAGGTTTTGAAGCAGCTTCATTGTTCTTCCAATTTGACTTCTATGAAAAGTAAGAGGTTGAACTATATTTGAAAGTTTCGTTAGACTTTAATTCCATTTCCACCTTGATAGCTTTGTACAACAATTCCTTTATCTCTACATAATGATGCAATTCCACCATATCAATTATCTTTTTATTCAAACCACCAATGAATCGATTCATAATTGCCCCATGGTCTTTCTTTATATTAGCCCTAATCATGGCTATCTTTATCTCTTTGTAGTAATCTTCTACATTCATGGATCCTTGAGTTAGCCCTTGTAACTTTCTATTTGAGTTCCTATAGTAATGGCTAGGTATGAACCTCTTTCTCATTGCTACCTTCATTTCTTCGCATAACTGAATAGGTCTCTAACCATTTTTACGCCTATTAATCACAAATTAATCCCATCAAATACTAGTATAATCGGGGAACTCAACTACTGGTAGTTTAACCTTCTTCTCCTTTAAGTAATTATGATAATCAAAAGCATGTTCTACCTTTCTCCCTTACTCAAAGTATAATTCAGAGTCATTTTCCCTTAAAAGGTGGGGATTTTTATAGTAATACTACTCAAATTGTTATCTCATTTTGAAATTACTTTTTTACCCTTCCTAGAATGACTCTCATCATAATAAGCATCCTCCTATTCCTCTTGCTAAACCATGTGTTTTCTAGACAATCTAAGATTAAATAGGGACTCTAAATTATCTAATATTTAGAAGCTTGAATTGGTCTTTGACAGCCTTCGCAAACAACTTGATTTTCGCTTTAGCATTATCTCCTACATTACTCATGTTTTAAAACTTGCAAAAATTTGTTAGGAATAAAATAAATTGGTTTTCCTTGCACACTCTTTTACGTGTTTACGGTCGAGATTAATTATTAAATCACTTGTGTTCACTTAATTTGGCTTTTCTTAATGATATTCTCACCTCTCTTACCTTTCGCCACTCAACTTCCCCTTATAAGCCCTTTAAAAAGAACTTTATTAATGATCTTACGAGAAAAATAAGCAATAATGAAGTTATAACTTTGATTGATAAGATCAATAAGCAAGATCAAGGAAGTGAAATCAACAAGAAATATGAAGGGAAACAAATTCAACAAGAAATATCAAAGAAAGAGAAATCAACATAGAGAGAACAAGCAATTCTTTGTAAGATTTGAAAATAAAGCTATAATAACAATTTTTTTAAAAACAAAAAAAATTTTCGAACACTAAAATGCTTTTTAAAATTTTTTATAGATGATGACTAGCACTAAATATAATAGAAATACAATGAAATTATGGGATTAACAAGATAGATTACACCTGACATTCAAGAACCAAAGCTTTGATACCAAATAATGTGAACTTGAGGCTGAAAACACAATCTAAAACCTGATTGGATAGAATTAGACCCCTAGGATCATCTTCAAAATCAGGCAAAAAGAACTTGACCTAATTGAACCTGCTGAGTAAAACCAAAGTTATAAAAATCTTGATGGCCATAAGTTACCTTAATAAATCAACTTGCATTCTTATTTAAAGAACAAAGATAAAGTTCTCAGAAAGTGAAAAAAACTCTCAAGATTTTTTTTTATTCTAATATGAATTACATGAATGAGACAGCCTTATATAAGCCTAAAATCTGTAGAGTCCTAACTAAACAAGGACAATCCTAATCAATAAGGATAAATTTTATTTTTTATCGTAATCTAATTAAGATTTATCTAAACAATTTAAAATCCTAAACACAATCCTGATAGTAATCAATAAGGATAATGTCTACTCCATATCATAATCTGATTAGGAATTATCTAAAGAAATTCAAATTAAAAAGTCAAATTCTTATTCAAAAACAATTAGAAATTTGAAATCCTAAACTATAGGCCCATGAATCATACAACTTGGGCCCTATTTATCTTGAACACGTGAATTAGGTTCCAAGCTTTATTATTTACCTTTTTCAACCTCAATACAATGTTGAAAAGTGATGAAATCTTGGCAATGCATCTGATTCATCTTGAACAACCTTTTTTGCTTGTACTTTTGTAATTAATCCTTGCAAAGCTTACTCATGCGTATTAGTCTTTGCCTTAGTCATTAAACCCCTAATTCCTCACAAGGATCATAAGAATGGTTGGAAGTAAGTGTTTGTGTAAATTGATTTCTATCAGAGCTGTTCATATCAATTCTTGACCCATTCGACTTTTTCAAGCTATGATTCCATTAAGACTCTAAGCGAGTGGATTTCAACCTAAATAGGCAAAATAACCTTCATACTATAAATCAAGAAAAATAGGGTGGCACACATAGAAGTTTAAACGACAGTGTGATAGGCGTGTAGTGCAAAAGGTAACTTTTTCATGCCAATCTTTATATGTTTCAACCATCATTTTTACTATTTTCTTAATATTCTTATTGGCTGCTTTAACTACCCTATTCACTTTTGGATGGCATGGCATGGAGTTATGATGCTAAATTTTAAATTAGGAATAGATAACTTGGATCATCTCATTTTTCAAGTCGCATACATTATTTGTGATGATATGCAAATAATGTCCTATTTCACGAATTTGCATGCAATAGACTTGTTGACACTAGCATAAAAAATTGTATTTACTCACTTGGTAATCAACAGTAACCAAAATGAAGCAGTGTCCATTAAAAGCCTTAGGGTTGATTGGTCTGATCATATGTATACCTCACATAGAAAACGGCCATAGAGGTATCATAACATGTAGAGGTGATGGCAGGACATGGATTTTGTCCTCATAGATTTTGTGTTTATGGCACTTTCAAGCAAAGTCAATGCAATCTTTTTTTTAGAGTCAACCTATAATAGCCCGATCGCATTACTTGTTTCACTATTCAATGTTTATTGGCATGTGTATCATAGATTTCTTCATCGACTTTTTTGAGAATTTTTTTGGTTTCAGAGGCATTCGTACACCAGAATAACACCTAATCGCAACCTTTCCTTTATAAAATTCCACCATTCAAAATAAAACTAGTAGCCATTCTTAGGATGGTTCTCTTACCAGTTTCAGTGGCACACTTTAGGTATTGTTGATCTTTGATGTACTAAAGGATGTCATGATATGATGTTGAGCCATATTTTTCTTCTACTAGATTTTGATAATGTACATGAGTTGTATAAATGCTTATCTCAATGGAAGCAACATCTAATTCACATTTGACTTTAAACATAAATGATAAGGTGACTAAGGCATCAACTTTTTTATTCTCTTTTAAAGGTAAATGTTGAAAGTTGATATCATCAAATTTTTTCTAAGTTTTGAGATCAACTTCTCATAGTGGGTTACCTTAGCATCAAATATTTGCCATTCTCCTTTTAATTTGTAGATAACTAGGGCTAAGTCTCTAAATACTCGCAGAGTCCTAATACCCTTTTCAATGGCAACTTAGAGTCCCAAAACGTAGGCTTCATATTTAGCTATACTATTGGTATAACCAAAGTTTAATCTTATAATGAAAAGGTTGTAGTTTTTGTTAGGTGAGATAAGAATTGCCCTAATTCCATGCCCTAATACGTTTTAAGCTCCATCAAAGTACATTTTCCAAGATAAATTGCAATCAATAACATCTTTTACCTTAAATATGTACATCATATCTTTATCAAGAAATTCAAAGTCCAAAGGTTGATAGTCATCCATTGCTCCATTTGCCAAGAAGTCTGTTCTTGCGTTACCCTTAATGGTTTTCTTGTTCATGTACATGACGTCATTTTTAGAAAGTAAGACCTGCCACCTGACTAATCTCCTTAACAAGACAAAGGCCTCGCATGAATACTTGATGGGATCGAGTTTGGCAATCATCCATGTGATATGTTATAGCATGTATTTCTTTAACCTACAGATGGCCCAAGCTAAAGTAGAACATAACTTCATACTCTAAATATTCTTTTCACACTCTATGAACTTCTTACTCTAGTAGTAGATTGCCTGTTCCTTTTACCTAAGTTATTATTTTAACCCAATACACAACTCATTTACTTATCAAAAATTAAAAGATATAGGATTAAAGGTCGATCGAGTACTGATGGTGTAAGTATTAGTATGTTCAAAAGGTAATATTTGACTTTATCTAAGACTTTTTGGCGTTCTTCATTCCATTCTTCAAGATTTTGTTTTTGAAAACTAAAAGATTATATCACATTTATCGATCAGTTAGATATAAATCAGGCTATGTAGTTCAACGTTTCCAAAAAACTTATCATGTTGACCTAATACACAGCCTATTAATGTGTCAAAAACTAATAGATACAGGATTAAAGGTCAATGAGTATTAGTGGGACAAGTATTAGCTAATTCAAAAGGAAGTGTTTGACTTATCATAAGCTTTTTAAGATTTTTGGTTCCATTCTTTAGGATTTCGTTCTTAAAGTAGCCAAAAAAATGGATCGCATTTGTCAGACAGTTGAAAATATAAATTAACCCATGTAGTTCAACCTTTCCAAGAAACTTTTCACTTTTTTTGGGTTAGAGGCAACAGTAGGTTTTGAACAGCCTTAACTTTGTCAAGATTGACTTTTATTCCTTTTTTGCTCACAATGAAGTCTATTAGTTTGTTAGATGTGACACTAAATGTGCATTTAGTAGGATTTAGATTGGGCTGGTACTTACAAAGCCATTTGAAGAGTTTTTGCAAGTTGACTACGTGTTTATTCTTTTTTGGCAATTTAGAGATCATATCATCCACGTAGACCTCTATTTTTTTTTTTGCATAAGATTATGAAACAATGTTACCGTTGCCTTTTGATAAGTTACCTCGACATTTTTAGCTCGAATGGCATTACATTGTAACAAAAAGTACCTATATGATCACGAAGGTGGTTTTCTCCATGTCTTTAGTTGCCATTTTAATTTGGTGTAACAAAAAAATCCATCCATAAAGGAAAATAATGCATTTTTTGCAGTTTTTTTTACTAAGGTGTTGATGTAAGGCAAAAGGGAATTATTTTTTTGGCTAGCTTGGTTCAGGTCCCTATAATCTATAGACATCCATACCTTGCCATCCTTTATTGGAAATGGAACTATATTGGCTACCCATTCAAGATATTTGGCTAATTTAAGAAATCCTACCTCAAATTGCTTTTTATTTTCTCTTTAATTTCAAAAACATTTTCGATTTTGTCTTTCTAAACTTTTGTTGTATAGGCTTACACTTAGATTTTAGGGGAAGTTTATGGACCGTTATGTTAGTGTCTAATCGGGGCATGTCTTATTAGGACTACATGAGCATATCTTGATGTTCTCGAATGAGGTTTATCAGTTTGATTCGAGTGTATAAGTTTATAAAGGTTCCAACTTTGACCTTTTTTTATCTTCTTATATTCCTAGGTTTATGGTTTCGGTGGGTTCTTTATAAGGGAATATCTATTTTTCTTCTTGTTCAATTAATCTCAACAAGTTTGGGGTATGAGATTCTATTTAGAATCTTTTTCAGACTTAACTTCATTGATATAGATTGGTTGCTCAAAATTGATATCTAGAATCTTAGTATGAATATTCATGACACTTTTATCTAGGTAATTGGAATTATGGAAAAAAACAATATAGGTAGAAAAATACATAGATGAAAGTCTAAAAGTTGGCAAGAATTATGAAAATGGAAATAAAAGATGAAATGTATAATGTTTAGTCATTTTCATTAATAATACTTAATACAAAGGTGCCCATACAAAAATCCTACAATGCTTTTGGGCAAAAGCATATAGCTTTAGTTTATAACATTACTTAGAGACAGACATTAAAAGTACAAGGATCTCGGTTTAACCCAAACACTTGGAACAAACCCTGGAAAGCATAAACTAGTCTCTCATATTGCTATTGGCATTTTTGGCTCATTGATCATATTAATGGAGAAATCTGTAAATACTTTATTTAGTATGAGTGCAACATTATCAGAGCCAACATTCACATATCCTTTTAAATAGAAACTTTCTTAGAGTGAGAAATATCATTGATTATTTCTCTAAGTTTTAGCCCAACAAAGAGGTTATGCTCTTGTTATAGTTTTTATGAGCTTGTTTTCTTTTTTGTTATGCACTAGGCTTAAACCTCAACCCTCTTTTGTTGATCTAGTTGACAACTTTCAAAGCTTTAGTAATTCTTTGAAAATGTTTTCTAAGTCCTTTTTCGACACAGGTGCCTTTGCCAAGGGTTAACATTAGACCCAAATGAGTGCTTTTTGATAGATAAGGTTTAACCATTGGCAACCCTTCCTCGACATAAATGGCACTAAGAAATTAAAAAACTAAAATGAGGATTCCAAAACATCTTCATCAGGCTTGATATACAAAGCATTAATTAAAGTAGCAATAATAATATCTTTTTCTCATTCAATGCTAACAATCTGTTTTCAATGATGAATTTGAACTTTTAATGTAATAATGATGATACTACCCGTGTAGAGTGAATTAAGGGCCTTCTTAGCAGGCAGTTATATGATAGAGTGATGTTTAGCACATGGACGTCAATTTCATAAGTGCATAAGATAATTTGGAGTAGATTCTATCAAATACTTGCACAACCATGTAAGTATTTTGGATATGGAATGCATTAATGAGAAGCTTGTTCAAACATGATATGGGTATTACATTCAGGGCAGACCTATTATTAATGGACACCTTGGGCAAAGTGCTGCCTTTGCAGTATGTAGTGATGTGAAAGGCTTTATAGTTTCCCCTTTATCCATGAGGGATTTCATCATCATTGAAAGATATATAGTTATTAGCAGTGTTATTGCTTACTAGATGACCCACCTGACCTATAAAGATGTTAGGAGGGACATATGCCTTATTCAAGACCTTAAGGAGAGCATTCTTGTGAGCTTTAGAGTTTAATAGCAAGGATATCTTAGTAAATTGCTTGTTAACTAATTGATGATGCTATATTCATTATGCTTAATGAAGTTAAGAAATTTTATGGCATTATGCTCATTTTTTGGCTCCTTAACAGCTATCAGATCTGATTTTTGAGTTACAAACTTTAGTACCTAAAGAGTAAGAGTAGCTTTCTTTTCTTTTACTTCACTTTTTAACATAGTTGGGGTATAATAACTGTCACACCGAGTTAGATGCCTTACCCTTAAGAGGTCAACATTTGCTGCTTGCTGACTAGATTCTTTAGTGATTAAAGTTTTGCTTTCGTATTTCTAAGGAACTGTTTTGTTGTCTTTATAAGGGAAAGATGATGGAAGTTTAATGATCATCTTTGGCATCAACTAAATAAGGGTAGCTTTGACACTTGGTCGATTGTTAAATAAGACTATTGGCCTTTTAACCCTATAAGAAGGATTGCTCCCATCCCTTTTCATGGTATTGATGGATGGTATCGCATTTGCTGACAGGGTATGTGAGGCTCACTTTTTTCATAGAATTCAATGCTGCCCTCATTCATCATTACTTAAACCATAGCACAAAACTCTTTGCACGTTTGAAGAATATAACCATAGAAAATATGGAAATTATAAGTCATTAGTTTCTTCTTTTGTCTTTTTGGCCCTGTTAACCAAATTGGCTTGTACCAAGATTTGTTAAACCAGATCCATTATTATTTTGACCTCGTCTATAGTCTTCATGATTTCATAGTCCTATTTAATAGCCATTTTTTTTGCATTTGGGCTTGGAATAAGTTCGTTCTAACACTACATTTTGGCCCTTATTCGGCCTTAATTTTTTTCCTTTTCCTTTGAAGGTGTCTCTTTGGTCCAAGTCACTTTTCATGGCCTCATCGATCATTCCATGTAATATAACTACATCTATGAAGTTTCTTGAGAGGCCCTTTTCTATCTTCCCATAATAAAAGGCTTGTAATGTGCTGATAAACCTAATAATCATCTCTTTCTCTATTAACAAACCTCATAATGTACTATTTAAAGCTTTTGTTAGCTCTATTTTCCATGCTTATAACAGAGAAATAACTTGAAACCTAGTCGATAGTAGGTCTCTTCTCATATATGGCATTAATAGATGGACTGATGTATTCATCCCACTCCTTATAGAATTCAATTTTGGACTAGTCCATCATCTCTTGGACTATCTCTCGGAAAAATAAACTATGTTGTAGAATGTGCCCTTGACCGTAGTTGCAGCAAAATGGTTCAATGGCTTCTTTGCTCTGGTTTTTGACACCTTACACTAATTCAACCTTCACAAAAGCTTGCCATACCTTGCTCATAGCAGTCTTGACTTTTTTAATGTTTTTTTTTGACCTAGCAACTTTTACCATCGATCTCTGCATTCACTCTTAGCTTTATATAGTTAAAAAGTGGATTGGCTCCAACACTTAGTCCAGACCTTTGTTTGACCTTGATCATACCATTTCCTAGTAGGTTTTATACTTTTCTCTTAAACAAGGTGTAATTTTTAATAGAGTAAACTTGTGCTCTAGCATAGTACTCATAATAAGCATTCTCATCATACCATTTAGGATATGGTGATGATCTAAGGATTATAATACCAGGACCATTAGTTAACCTTTAATGGACGAGAGTAGATCTCTTTGTAGGAGTAAGGAAGTGGCTCAAAGTGCTCTTTTTCTCGAGGTGCTTGTTGATTATTTAGAGTCTTGAGTTGTCTCATTGTGGGGTTGCATGCCCTAAAAAGTGTTTTAGACTAGATCAGTGCAAAATTCATTATTAGAGCGAGCTCGACAGAATAAACAAGTTGCGATACTAGTGAGGAAGGGTTAAAGCCCAAATACATCATGTTTGAAAATTACATATTGTGCCAAATGTGGATTCCAAGTGAACTTAGCATGCTTTCACTAATAGTGTTCACCTCTTTCTCTTTACCCTTGGCTATTGACTTTTTACTTGACCCAGATGATTCTCTAATTAATATCGTGCCACTTTTGATAGCATTATCAATCATTTCACCCAATATAAACCTATTGATAAAATTTTTTGAGGTGTTTCCTACTAACCTTTCATAGTAAGGAACTCGTAGAGTGCTAATAAACATCACCAACATCCTTTTCTAGGTCAAAGAAGGGTGAACTTGAACTGCTTTTTTTCTCTACCTTTAAGCATAATGTTTGAAGCTCTCAAAGGCTTTTTTTTTTAAATCTTCATAAAGGAAAGATGATCTAAGGCCCATTTGGATATATGCATATACTGATCAAGGAAAGCACGAGCCAAATCTACTCATGGTTGAATTCTTATAGGATATAGCACTATATACCAATAGATGGTTGCCCTAGTTAAGCTATCTTGGAAGCAATGAATTAGCAACTTTTCATTCTTCTAATATTTGGCCATCTTACAGTAATACATGAGGAGTGGGTAGTAGGGTTTATAGACTTGGCATCTATAATCCCAAATTTATCACTTTTTAGGACATCTCAAAGGCGCTTTTCTAGTGATTGATACTTGTCTAAGTCTTCTTTATTTTTTAAAAACCTCTTGACTCTTTCCTACTTCACTTGCCTGTCAAGATCTTGGACTATAGGTTTTGCTAGTGAAGAGTTAGCACCCAAAAATCCATAAACCAAATACAGTACCATTGCTTGATTGATATAAATAAATGGTTAAGTGGATAGAATCATCACTGTTGGAGGATGTTGCTTATGTGATGCCCGTTCTTGAACATTGATGGCTTCGATTATGCATGTTATATCGATGGCAAACAGTAGATTCCAGGTTTTAGAGCCTTTTCATTTTAGATTATTGCCATAGTAGACATTTATGATGTGTCATGAGCATATTTATGAAGATAAAGTGAGTGTGCAATTATAATGGTAGATGACTATTAACTTGAATGAATAAAACAATAAAAGAGTTAGATTAGTCATGCAAATACAAGAGGGACAATTAGAGTAAAGTACAGCTTCACCAATAACATTTTTCATTAAAGCAACAAAATATTTTAATTACATAATTACATTTGGAAATGTTTGACACAATTACATTATTTGATCATATGTTCCAATAAACACAACAGTTCATGTTTATGGGCTCCAATGGGTAAGATGTCACATATTAAAGATCAGGCTATGTCCATCATGTACAGCTTCTAATTAGGCAGCATGAATCTGCTCAATGAGATGGCACAAATGGTCTTAATAATTTTGGCATGCCTGATCAACCATTTATGGCCACTTTTATTCCTATCGCTTAGAGGCCCTTTCTAGTTCATCAACCTGGCCTTTGTGAGCTGTAGAGAATGCTTTAAGTCTTAGATTCTATGTGTTAGAGCTTCATTTTTGACCTAGTTTGTTCTTAAGTCCTGGGCTCAAGCTTATTGATGTCCATTCCTCTTTCAGTAAATTTATATAGGGCATGGATTCTAACAAGCTTTTCCTTATTAACCTTGGCCTTATATTTCCATCAATGCAACCTTTTTTAGGTAGCAATCTACCTTCCATTTTGCTAATGACTCGCAAAGGCGCCTAGCCTTGCTTGCTTTTTTAAGTGCCACATAGTCTTTTGTCAAACTCTCATGATCTTTCTTGAAATAGTTTTTCTCCTTAATGACTGGTTTTTGTCACCATCTTATAGATAGAGGTCCATTTTTTATTGACTTTTTTTCTTTTAAATGAATGATTTCTTATCAGAAGGTTGCCTTTTCTTGCTTAAAATCTTGCTTGAGCAATTCAATCTTTAGGGAAATTCATTAACTGATACTTATAATGTTCCAACACTAGATAAAGATAAGGCATCATTGATGCGACTGATCTTTCACTTGTCATATCACAATCATACTATCTCTCCAATACCACTCTATACAATGGGTTTGTCTCTAAGCATGGAAGGCTAGCTCAACTTTAGATTTGTAACCAAGCTCACCATAGTCGAAATCCCATTGCTTTAGGTCTTGGATGAAAGGATTGAATTGTTGGCATTGAAATTGTTATAGGACTAAGATGGGTTCATCACTAGTGCTTCTCTATAATCCCATAAGTGGCACATAATTGTAATCTTCGCATCACTATATGGTTGTCTATAGTGAAAACTAAAGGGCCTTCCATGTCACCTCTTCCCCCCAAGATTCTAGAATTTTTGGATCCATTGCTCCTTGGACTTGTCTTAAGGCCATTCTTTTTTAAGAACCTTAAAGATAAGACTGAAGCTAGGCTAGAAATTGCATGATATTCTTCTCTCTTTGAGGCAACAGTGGCTGACAAGCAAAATATAAAGAAATGGCATGTATCTAATGAAAGGAGCTTTACCTATTTTCTTACAAATACTGAGAGCTTAAATAGTTTTAGCAACAGTGGTGGGTGCAAGATTGATGTTACAACATAATTGAGAAAAAAGATCTACTACTATTGCTTTAACATAGCTTAATATTTTCAAAAATATAAGCAAACTATATATCACCAGAGTATAGATATCTTAGATTTTTCGGATGTCAATGGTACTCGCCATTGCTTTCTTTAAGCTGGTCTATGCAATAGACTCATTATTATGCTTTATCTTGTTATGACTCTCGATCTAGGACTCCGTTGCCTAGTGAATCTAAGCTAATCTTTTCTTAAAGTTTGAAGGTTGCAAAGCCTTACAGCATACTTTATTAGTCTTGGCTCTCTCAATATTGAGTAATTATAGACATCTCATTTTGTTCGGGCCATCATGTAAGGCATCAAAGGCTATCATCTAAGTCATCAAAGGTTATCATCTTGGCATCCCTAGAGTTATACGAATAAGCATAGTTCAATTTCCCATCATTTTTGACCAAAATGAGGTAATTCTGATAGCCAAATGTACATGCAAGTCATATTGGTGGATAGGTATTAATGCCAAGCTCTTACATTGTTAAAAATTTAAATTTTCATTTGAACTATCGATAAAAGAGGGTTGGTATTAAGACTTAAGGTGTGTATATCGATACAAGCCTTGCCAATAGCTAAACTTGTGATTTTTGGCCAAATCTATCGATACTCAAGCAAGAATATCGATACAATCCTGTGTACTATTGATACATACCTCCAAGTCTTGGGACTAGAAACAATTTTTCCTCATGGTATCGATACATGCTTCGTTGTGTCGATATTTATAGGCAAAAATTGCTTTTTGTATCGATACAAAGTGTTTTGTCGATACACCAAGGCATTTTTGCCCAATTTGAGCCACTTTTTAGCCCTTGCACCATTAGTATAAAAATCCAACTTAAACAAGTTTATTGCATCAAAAATCATCAAAATTCATACCAAGCCTCAGCTATGGACTTGTGATTGGACTTAAACAAATTTTTTAGGCCCAAATAGCTAATGACAAGGGGCATTTTATGACATACGCAAATTGTTAAAGGGTAAGCCAGATTTTTCTCAATGTTCAGTTGTATAAAGTGGTCTTGATCCACATTTTTAGCGAACCAATGAGTTATAAATGGTCTGGTACTATAGGAGCTTATTGTCTCTGCATGAGGTATATGGACCAAAACCCTATAATGCCCTTACTTTTTTGTATTTTTTATCTTCATATTCATATGGCTATAGATGCCAACTTTGGCTCAACTAAAAGAAAACACACAAACTAAAAAAAAACCTTCCTTAGTAGAATGCACTCATTTTCATACGTCCTCTTAATATTCCTTAGTCACAAAAAAAAAAAAACCAGAAACCTTCTCTATTCCCATATCTCTTTAAAACCACCACTAAAAGCCCTTGTAAAATCTTCTATTCCACTCATGTTTCCCCTTAAAGCTCCTCTCCACCCATACCTTAACTAGAAACTCCTTTTCATCATTTTATTGTTGTTTAGCATCAAAAAAGGGAAAAAGGTGAGACTAAAGTTGCTACTCAAAGAAAACGACTAAAGTTTAAAGCTTTTGTTTTATTTTTCCCATTTGCTTTGCTTTTTTTCTTATTTTTCAACATTTGCATCATTATAGTGGCTTTTTTATATTACCATGACCCTTCTAAGATACTCATGCATTATTGTGGCCTTGGTCATGGTAATTTTATGATTTTGATGATTCTTTTGATGCCTTGATGCTGCTTCCATAGTCAAATATGTCATACTTTATTTTTACTGTCATAACAGCCTCTACTAATGCATTTCTGTCATGTTTCATCCACCTTTATATGTTTATCTCATATTTGAATATTCACCCTAACATGTTACATATTCATGCATTTTCTTGCACTTTGGTTAGGTTTTATGAAATAAAATGTCTTCTTAAAGATTCTAGCATGGTTGTTTTTGGTTAAACATGTTTATACCATCATACGTGGCTTGATTCTAGATGTCATTTATAAGGTTAACATTCTCACGCTTCTTATTTGTCACCATCTTACATCTATGCGACCTTTTCCTTTGTCAAGATATCAACTTTATTTGTTTGAGTGTGTTGTTCATGTCCACTATTAAGTATGTTGCATCTTATTCATAATTATTATATCAATGCGCTTGCTAGTTTCTTGCAAAATCTTATTTTCAAGAACCCTAAGTTGGATACTTGCTACCTCTAACAAATAGAGACTAGCATGGGTTTAATATTTTCACTAAATTGTTCCTCGAATCTTGGGGACATATCAAACTTTCCAAGTCTTGATTCATGGTTGAATAATATGCTATTTCTTTAAAAAAATGCCTTTTCATTTGTTAATATGTTAAGCCTTGATCTTGAGTTCAATACCTTTACTAGTGGTATGGTCAATAAGTTGTTTTATCATCCCAAGCTAATTTAGGATTATGGAATGAATTCAAGACACCAATGTCACCCATTCCTTTCTATCACATATGTTTGGATGTCCTTCCCTTGAGTCTAGTCTTGAGAAACTCAAAAATGCCAAAAAACTCTGCTACTTGTTTTTTGATAATATTATAGCCACCATAAAAAAATTATCTTCAAAACACATTTTCTTGGAATTTTTTGCTATTTTTGCTTGAGAGAGCATTGAATTACCTTTCTAGTGGTGTCTCATTTGTACCCAAATACTTCAGATGATGGAGTTATGATATTTCAAACCTTTGCTATTCGAAATGCTTAAAACTAACAAACTGCATTTTGTTTGGGCCATTTCAACCTGTTAAATGATTTTTTTTGAAGTTTGTAAATATTTTTTCTAGAAAGCTCATGAAATTCTCTTTTCAGAAAGGTATTGCAATTTAACAATACCAAATGAGTCTGAGATAATTTTCCAAAGTCCATTATGACTTTTCCTCTATGCATGTTGCCAATGTCAAAACAAACTCCAATTCAAAAATTAATTCCACCTAGAAAGTGATTTTTTTGGATTTTTAGAATATTTTTAATTAAACCTTATCGAGTCTCCTTTTCAATGGTATCTCACCTAGTTCTTAACACTTTTGAATTTACCCAGGATAAATTTGGTAATGGAGACAATGTGATGTTGTCCCCTATTTTTGCAATTAAAATCAACCCAATTCCTCAAACCACCTTCATCAATACATTCAAATGTCTCGAAATGCCCCTGATTGACTCCTTATGGAGTCACGTAATAAACACAAGCCATCTAGGCTAGGATCAAGGTTGAAACAAAAAATAATCTTATTCAAATTCTTTAGTTCCATTTTCAAAATACCTTTTCATCCAAAATATTCTTTTTCTCCATAAACATTAAAATTTTTATTTTTGGATACTCGTAATGTTAGAGCCAATCTCTTCCTAACCACGCAGAATCAAGAGTGAATATAATGATTGATAGGAAAAGTTGTTGATCAAAAAAAGCATTAGAGAAGTCAAGTCACCAACGAGCAACGTCTAGCAAGCCTTTGAGAAAGATGGAATAGTGGAAGATGTCAGAAACCATAATAAAGAAACCATTGAATCATTTTGCTACCATTTTAGCCGAGAACATATTCTGTAACACTACCAACTTTTGTTGGAGATGGTCCAAAGGCTGATAGACCTGTCAAAAATTAAGTTTTATAAGAAATAGGACGAATGCATCAATGACATAAATAAAAAAGGACCTACAACTTTCTGGATTTCAAATTATTTCTCGCTCACGAGCATGAAAAAAAAGAGCTGACGAAAGCTTTAAGCAGTACAGTCAAGTGGATGAAAAGGCCACCCAAATTCAACCTTTATTAATGGAGAAATAGATGATTGTTCAGCACACTACAAGCACCATATTATGAAGAAATAGTAAAGAATATCCCAAAGAACTTTGCTAATGTAATCATACAATGTGGAATGATTAACAAGGCCATGAGAAGTGACTCAAACAAAAAAGACATCTTAAAAGGCAAAGGAAAAGAAAAATTTAAGGCTGAACAAGCAACAAAATCTAGTGTTGGAACCAATTCATCCAATGCTCATGCTAAATCAGATGCAAAGAATATGGCTATTGAAGATGATTGCAAGATTGTAAAAACAAAGATAAGGCTAGGATGCTAATAAATCTAGTTTGGCAAATCCTAGTACAAGTTAAATTGGTTAATAGGGTTAAAAAGATAAAAAAAGAGTTGATGACTTCTATGATTTCCATACCGTCTATGGCTATACTATTCAAATGTACAAAAAGTTTTATGCTATGGTTCAAGGGATAATGAATAAGTGTAGCATCAAATTCTATGAAAAAAAGTAAGCCTCACATACCAAGTTAGTAGATGAGATAACATCTATCAACACCAGAGAAAGGGATCAGAATAATCCTTCTTATGAGGTTGGAAGGCCACTGGTCTTATTTAACAACCGATCAAGTATTCGAGCTGCCCTTGTTCTACCCACTCTAAAGATGATCATTTAACTTTCATCCACTTTCCTTTATAAGAAAAATAAGATGGTTCCCTGGAAATATGAAAGTAAACCTTTAATCATTGGAGAATCTAGTTAACAAGCAGCAAACATTGACCTCTCAAGGGTAAGCTATCTAACTCAAAGTGGCATATTTTATAACCTAACTAAATCAAGAAGTGAAGTCCAACAAAAGAACACTACTCCTATTCATCAGGCACTAAAATTTATAGCCTAAAAATCAAACCTGATAGCTAGTAAAGGGCCAATAAGCGAAAAAGGAGCTATATAATTCCTTAAGTTCATTAAGCAGAGCGAATACAATGTATCTGATCAATTGAACAAGCAAACCTACAAAGATATATATGTTATCACTGCAATACAACTCTAAAGCTTATAGGAATTCTCTCTTTAAGGTTTTTGTGAGGCATATGTCCCTCCCAACAACTCTATAGATCAGTTAGATTGTCTAGTAAGCAACATTAATGTCAACAACTATATATCTTTCAGCGATGATGAAATCCCTTATGGAGGAAGGGGATACTATAAAGCCTTTCACATTACCACATATTGCAAGGGTAGCATGTTACCCAAGGTGCTCATTGATAATGGGTTAGCTCTGAATATAATATCCACTTGAACAAGTTCTAAATTGATGATCTCATATTTAGAATAGTCGCACGATTATGTAAACATTTTATGGAACTTGTAGAAATATCATGGGACATATCACCATTTCCCTCCAAATTGGCCCATGCACTTATAGAGTTGACTTCCATGTTATGGACATTACTTTGTCATATAATTGCTTGTTGAGAAAGCCCTAAATTCACTATAGAGGGGTAGTGCCATCATCACTGCATCGAAAGATGAAATTCATCATTGAAAATAAGGTTATTAACATTGGAAGAGAATACGATATTATTACTACTACTTGAACTAATGCCTCGTATATTAAGCCTAATAAAGATATTCCAAAATCCGTATTTTAGTCATTTGAGCTCATTAATACCACTTATGTTAAGGAACGGTTGCTATTAGTTAAGCTTTATTCATCGAAAGCACTCATATGGGCCTAAAGTTAACCACCAACACGATGCCCTGGCTGGAAAAGGCCTCAAAAAACATCTTCAAAGAATTGCTAGAGCCCTGAAAGTTGTCAACTAGACTGACAAAAGAGGGCTAGAGTTCAAGCCTAGTGCAACAAAAGAATACAAGCTCAAAAGAACCATGAAAAGGGGATAGCTTGCTTGTTAGGACAAGACTTGGGGCAATAATTAATGATATTTGCACTGTTTCAGGAAACTTTTTGTCTGAGAGGATGTATGAATGTTGGCTCCAACAATGTTGCACCCGTACTGAACAAGGCATTTGGAGATCTCTCTATTAATGTGATTGATGAGTCGAAGACACCAATAGTAGTCTAAGAGACTAGTTTATGCTTTCTAAGGTTTGTTCCAAGTGCTTGGACTAAAACCAAGGTTCATGTACTATTCAAATCTATTTCAAAGTAATGTTATGAACTAAACCTACATGCTTTTGCCTAAGAGCACTATGGGATCCTTTGTATAGGCACTATTTTATTAAGTATTATCAATAAAAATGAATAATCATATGTATTTCATCTTTTATGTCCATTTTCATAATTCTTGCTAACCCTTAGACCCTTCTCTACATATTTTCTGCCTATATTGTTCTTTTTTCATATTTTTAGGTACCCAGATAAAAGTGACATGAATATTTATACTAAGATTCTAGATATCAATTTCAAGCAACCAATCTACATCAGTGAAGTAGAGTTTAAAGGAGATTCTAAAGCGAGTGCTATACCCCTAGACTTGTTAAATTAGCTAAACAAGAAAAAAAATAGATATTACCTTACAAAAAACACATTAAAACCATAAACCCTGGAATGGAAAAAAATTATAAAGAGGTCAAACTTAGAACCTCCATGACCCACTAACCCAAATTAAACTGATAAACCTCCTCTAAGAATATGGGGAGGTGTTTAACTTGTCCTACCAGGACATGCCAGATTAGACACCAACATAGTGGTCCATAAATTTTCCCTCGAACTTGAGTGCAAGCCTATACAATAAAAGATTAAAATGATGAAACAGGAGATGCTTTTGAAGATTAAAGAGGAAGTAAAAATGCAATTTAAGGCAAGATTTCTCAAAGTAGCTAAATATCCTAAATGGGTGGCCAATATAGTCCCAATCCTTAAAAAGGATGGTAACGTGTGGATGTGTGTAGACTATAAGGATTTAAATTGAGCCAACCCAAAAGATAATTTTTCTTTGCCTCACATCAACTCCCTAATAAACAACACCATCGAAAATGCACAAATTTTCTTCATGAATGGATTTTTAGGTTACAACTAGATTAAAATGGTAGCTGAGGACAAAAAAAAACGACCTTTGTGACCATGTGGGGCACTTTTTGCTATAAGGTAATGCCTTTTAAGCTTAAAAATGTCAGGGCAACTTATTCAAGGGCAATGGTAACATTGTTCCAAGATCTCAAGCATAAAGAAATAGAGGTCTATGTGGACAATATGATCTCAAAATTACCAAAAGAGAATGAACACGTTGCCAACTTACGAAAACTCTTCAAATGGCTTCACAAGCACCAAGCTCAAGCTAAATCTTGCTAAATGCACATTTGGTGTCACATCTAACAAACTATTTAAGATTCATTATGAGCAAAAAAGGAATAGAAGTTGATTTTGACAAAGTCAAGGCTATTCAAAACCTACCATTGCCTAAAACCCAAAAAGAAATGAGAAGTTTCTTAAGAAGGTTGAACTACATAGCTTAATTTATATGTCAATTTATCAACAAATGTGATCCAATCTTTTAGCTATTTTGAAAACAAAATCCTAGAGTATGGATTTTGTAAACTAAGTATTTCTAAAAAGTTGGTCTCAAAACTTAAAAAAAAAATTGATGATATTAGCCTTCAACATTTACTCAGGAAAAGAACCAAATAGCTGACACCTTGGCCACCTTGTCATCCATGTCCAAAGTAAATCAAGAATCGGATATTGCTTCCAATTATATGAGCATTTATACATCTCTTGCACATTGTCAAAATATGGAAGAAGGGATGGACGGCCTACCATGGTATCATGACATCCTCTAATACATTAAAGATAAACAATACCCTAAGTATGCCACTGAAACTGAAAAGAAAACCATCTAACGAATGGTTGCGAGCTTCATTTTGGATAATGGAATTTTATATAAGAAATGCCTGGATCACGTGCTACTCTAATGCTTTGATGCCTCTAAAGTCTATAGGGGAATCTATAATACACATGCCAACAGATACAAAATGGCTAAACAAGTCATGTGCTCAGGCTATTTCTTGTTGACTCTTAAAAAAGATTACATTGTCCGTGCTCAAAAATGCCACAAATGCTAAATCTACATAGACAAATCCATGGCCCGTCATCCCTTCAGCATGTTATGATAGCTTTGTGGCTTTTTTCTATGTGGGGCATGGATATGATTAGACCTATCACCACTAAGGCTTCTAACAAACATTGTTTCAGTTTGGTTGCTATTGACTATTTCACCAAGTGGGTAGAAATGACTTCTTATGCCAATGTCATGAAGTTCGTTGTGTGTAAATTTGTGAAATAAGACATCATCTGTAGCTAAAAGCTTCTCGAACAAATCATCATAGATAATGTTGTAACTTAAAAAATAAAATTATCCAAGCAATCTATTGTCAATTTAAAATTCCAAATCAAAACTTGGTGTCATATCATCTGTAACATAAATAGGGCAGTCAAAGCAACCAATAAGAATATTAAAAAAAAGTTGAAAAAATGGTTAAAACATATAAAGATTGGCATAAAAAGTTACCTTTTGCACTACATACCTATTGCACAATAATTCAAACGTCTACGGGTGCCACCATGTTTTCCTTGGTTTATTGTATAAAGGCTGTTCTACCTATTGAAGTTGAAATCCGCCAGCTTAGAGTCTCGATGGAATCACAACTTGAAGAAGCTAAATGGGTTAAGAACCCATGCAAACAACTTAATCTCATTGAAGAGAAAAAAATGAAAGCCATTTATCATGAGCAAATATATCAAAAATGCATGATAAGAGCTCATAACAAAAAAGTTTATCCTCACCAGTTCTATGAAGGTGACCTAGTACTCAAACAAATCCTTTTAGTTCATAAGGATGCTTAAGGAAAATGAACTCTCAATCTTATTGAAGAAAAAAAATGAAAGCCATTTATCATGAGCAAATACATCAAAAATGCATGATAAGAGCTCATAATAAAAAAGTTTATCCTCATCAGTTCTGTGAAGGTGACCTAGTACTCAAACAAATCCTTTTAATTCATAAGGATGCTTAAGGAAAATGAACTCCTAATTGAGAAGGATCTTACATGGTTAAGTGCATGTTTTCTAGAGGAGCCTTCATTTTAATTGAGATGGACATAGTGATTTGCCTAATCATGTTAATTCTTACTATGTCAAGAAATACTATGTCTAAAAGAATTCTAAGATTAAAACTGGAAAGGGCATCCTATCCTTCAAAAAAGAAAGAGAGTGCTTAGGAAAATAAACCCATTCAAGTTAAAAACCTTGAAAAGTAGGCATAAGCGACCAAAATCTCCTTAAAATTTGACACAATCTAAAACCACCTTTGACCAACACCAAATTACAACTTGACCCAACTGTTCCATGTTGACCTGCTTTATAGAATCTCATCCTTACCCATGCCGAAAACAGTGTCTATCTAACCTTGGGGTAACTATCCCACCATGGGTTAATTCAAAGAATCTTCACATAAATCCATAACACGAAAATGATTAACCATTTAAGAAAGAGCTTTAAAAGTGCTCAGAAGATTCATGTCATCAACATCATGGGCTTAAGCAGCTAGAAAGACCACTTTAAACTTTTTTGTAACTAAAAATCTTTTGTGATCTAAGAATTTGTTATAACTTGTACCCTTTTTCTTTTGAATGCAATTACTTGATTTTTCTCAAAGTTCTTTTGTAACTTTTGTATCCCATGTTGCACCCTATTTATCATTTAATTGATAATGCTTGATAAATAAGCAGAATTGATAATAAGATTTCCTAGCATTGCTTTGAAAGATGAAAACTTTTTAGGAATTTTGCTTCATGTCTAAAGATCAAGAATGAACCTTGGGGCCACAATCAGTCTTACCCTTAAACCTTCTCATCTTGAACAAGGTTCAAAACCTTTTCCCTAGCAAACCTCAACCTAAAGGTAAGGGGCAAAAATCCTTTTCCAACTACCACTCAAACAACTAGAGTTCAAACTAGATCACCTGTACCACCAAAAAGACCCCCCCAAATTAAAATTAACGAGAGAAATCATCCATACTTGCTAGTAAATTCAACTCAACAAAAAGTTCCCAAAAACAAGCTAATCAAGCTTAGGACCTTATTTTCACAATCAAAGGCCATCCAAACTTTCTAAAAGTAACATTAACATTCAAAACTTTAGGAAATCTAGAACATGCTTAGTGAATCTTAGAGTAAGAGATCACTTTATTAAACTTATTTAAAAGCAAACGACTAGAGAGGCCAAAATCGATCACCGAATAAGGCTTTCAAAATTATCACCTTTGTATCTATTACACATGCATTTGTATCTTCATGCATCATTCATACCATAATTAACATCCTCCAACTACAAACTCTCAATCAAAAAAATCAAACTAGCAAAGAATCTTAGGTATAGGTAAAAATTCCTGACCTCATAAGCTCGAAAATTGAAAACTATCCAAGAAATTACTTGAATTCATATCGTTTAGTCTATAAAGAATTAGACACCCTCTTTTTCTTAGTCTACAAAGAGATGGATGGCATAATAAGCTAGATGCCTTTTTCTTTTAGTCCACAAAGAGCTAGATGCATTTTCCCTATTAAGTCCATAAAAAGCTAGATGCCTTTTTCTTTTAGCCCACAAAGAGCTGCATGCCTTTTTTTTTTAGGTCCATAACGAACTGGACGTCTTTTTCTTTTAGTCCATAAAAAGCTGGATGCCTTTTTTCTTTTTAGTTTACAAGGAGTTGGACACTAGTTGAGTCAATCCACAAAGAGTCGAGCATCAATCAAGTCTATCACAAAGAGCTGGACACTAATCGAGTCTATTTGCAAAGAGCTAAGCACCAGTTAAATCTATCTATAAAGAGTTAAACACCAGTCAAGTCTATCCACATAGAGTTGGATGCCAATCAAGTCTATCTACAAAGAACCAGGCACCAGTTAAGTTCATCCATAAAGAATTGAATGCCAATCAAATCTATCCACAAGGAGCCAAGCACTAATCGAGTTTGTTCATAAAGAGCTAGACACCAGTTGAGTCTATCCATAAAGAGTTGGATGCCAATCAAGTCTATTTATAAATAGCTAGGCACTAGTTGATTCTATTACAAGAAGTCAGATGCCAATCGAATCATTCGCAAAGAGCCAAACACCAATCAAGTCTATCCATAAAAAGTTGAATGCTAGTAGAGTCTATCCATAAAGAGCTAGGCGCCAATCAAATTTGTCTATAGAAAAGTAAACACTAATCTGATTTGCACATGAAGAGCTAGGTACCTATTGAGTCAAAGTCCACAACAGTTGGTGCCTATCTAAAAAGGTCAAGCTTTGGAAAAGAATCTAAAAGCCTACTAAAGAGGTTAAACCTTATAAATAAATTTTTATTTTCATTGTAATTGCTACTAATATATTATGATTATTATAATAAAACATGAATTAAGCTTCAATTTTGCTGGTATTCAAGAAACGTCATCTTACCCTTGAAAATAATGTTTGTTTGTCTTTACCCTACTCTTAATACTTAGTAATGACCTAAGTGAGGCAACTATAAACACCCCTATTTGTCGAAGCCATCATCTAAGGCATCAGAGGCCATCATGTAAGTTATCAGAGGTTGTCATCTTGGTATCCTTGTAGTTATATGAATGAGCATGGGTCAATTTGCCATAATTTTTTACCAAAATGAGGTAATTCAGAAAGCCAAAGGTATGTGCATGTCATATTTATGCATAAGTATTGATACCAAACTCTTACTCATTAAAAATTCAAAATTTCACATTTGTGTAGATATAAAAGGGTTTGGTATCAAGACTTAAGGTGTGGTATCAATACTTAACATGTCTGTATCGATACGAGCCTTGGCAGTAGCTAAAATTATAAATTTTGGCCAAATATATTAATAGCAAGAATATCGATGCAAGCGTACATAGTATCAACACATATCCCTATGTCTCGAAACTAGAAATATTGTTGCTCTTGGCACATGCTTCATTATATAGATATTTATGGGAAAAATTGTTTTATGTATCGATACAAAGTGTTTTTAATCGATACACCACGGCATTTTTACCCGGTTTGATCCATTTCTCAGCCCTTACACCATTGATATAAAAATTTCACTTAAATAGGTTTTTTGGATAAAAAAATCATGAAAATTCATATCAGGCCTCAGCTATGGACTTGTGATTGGACTTAATCAAATTTTTAAAGTCCAAATAGCCAATGATAAGTGTATTTGATGACATTATGCAAATTGGTAAAAGGTAAGGCTAATTTTTCTCAATGCTCGTAGCATAAAGCGGTCTTGATCCACTGTTTATGCTAAGCAAACCAATGAGTTTACATGGCAGCTGAGCATAATACCTTGTCTCTGTATAAGGTATATATAGCAAAACCCTATAATGCCATTACTTTTTACATTTTTTTGTCTTCATATTCACATGGCTATATATACTAACTTTGGCTCAACTGAGAGGAGACACTTAAACTAAAAAAAAGCCTCCTTAGTAGAAGGCACTCACTTTCATACATTCTCTTAATATACCTTAGCCACCAAAAAACCAAAACCTTTTTCCATTCTCTTAGCTTTTTAAAAGTGCCATTAAAAACCCTTTTAAAATCCTCTATTCCACTTATATTTCCTCTCAAAACTCCCCTCTATCCACACTTTAAATAAAAAACTCTTTCTTTTCATCATGTTATTATTGTTCAACCTCAAAAGAGGGAAAAAGGTGAAACCAAACTTGTTGTTCAAAGAAAAAAACTGAAATTTAAAGCTTTTGGTATATTTTTTTCCCTTTGCTCACTTATTTTCTTATTTTTTAGCAGTTACATCATTCGAATAGCCTTTTTATGTTTCCATGACCTTTTAAAGATTTTCATGCATTATTATGGCCTTAATTGTGGTGTTGTTTGGATTTTGATGATCCTCTTGATGCCTTATTGTTGCTGGATGGTCAAATATGGCATACTTTATTTTCACCATCATAACAGCCCCTGTTTATGCATTTTTTGTCATGTTTCATCCACTTTCACATGTTTATCTCATATTTGAATGCTCATCCTAACATGTTTTGGAGCATATTCATGCATTTTTTTGCACTTTGGTAGGTTTTATGAAACAAAATGTTTTTTTATTTTGAAAATTCTAGCATGCTTTCTTTTGGTTAAACATGATCATACCATCATGCATAGCTTGATGCTAGATGTCATTTATAAGGCTAACATTTTCATGCATCTTATTTGTCACCATCTTACATCTATGTTACCTTTTCCCTTGTTAAGATATCATCATTGTTTGTTTGAATGTGTTGTTTATATTCACTGTTAGGTATGTTATGCCTCATTCCTAACTATTGTGTGAAAGTGCTTGCTAGTTTACTCTAAAATCTAATTTTAAAAACCTTAAGTTAGATCTATGCTACCTCCAATAGATGAAGACTAGCATCGATTTAACATTTTCACTAAATTGGTCCTCCAATCTTGGGGACAAATCAAACTTTCAAGGTCTGGATACATGGTGAAATAAAATGCTATTTCTTAGAAAAATGCCCTTTTAGTTTTTAAAATATTAAGTGTTGAGCTTGAGTTCAATACTTTTACTAATGGTATAGTCAAAAGGTTATTTCATTGTCCCAAACTATTCTGGGATTTTGGAATGAATTTGCGATGACCATGTCACATATTTTTTTCTATCACGGATGTTCAAATGTCTTTGGCTCAGGTCTAGTCTTGAAAAACCTAAAAATACCAAAAACCGCCCCTGTTTTTGCTCTGGTAGCATTGTACCCATCATAAAAAATTATCTTTGAGATCAAACACATTTTTTTTTAGAATTTTTTTCTATTTTTCCTTGATAGAACATTGAATTAATTTTCTAGTGATGCTTTATTTATACCCAACCATTCCAGATGAAGGAGTTATGATTTTCTAAACCTTTGCTGTTAAAAGCCCTTGAAACTAATAAACTACATTTTATTTGGGCCATTTTGGCCAACCAAATGATTTATTGAATTTTGAAATATTTTTTTCCACAAAGTTCATGAAATTCCCTTTCTAATAAAGTATAGTTTGCAATTTAATGATACTGAATAAGACTAGGATGCTTTTTCAAATTCCATTATGCCTCCCTAATTTATGCTACTAGTTGCAAAATAAACCCACTCAAAAATCAATTTTGCCTAGAAAGCAATTTTCTATGATTTCTAGAATATTTTTACATTAAACCTTATCGATTCACCTGTTCAATAGCACCTCATCAGTTCCTAACTCTAAATTTACTCGAAACAAATTTGAGAAGGGAGAAAGCATGATGTTTTCCCTTGTTTTTGTAATTCAAAATCAACCCAACTTCTTGAACCACATTTATTGATACGTTTCAAAGTGTTTTTCGATTGACTTCAAGTAGAGTTACGTAATATTACATAAGTCATCAGGCTTAGATCAAAGCTAAACAAAAAATAATCTTATTCAAACTCTATTGTTCTATTTTTAAAATACCTTTTTATCTAAAATATCCATTTTTTCCATAAACTTTAAAATTTTTGTTTTTGGGGACACTTCAACTTCACTTTTTGAGGGGATACTCCAACCTCAATTTTCATTCAAAACTTGAATTTTCCCTCTTGGATCTTTTTGGGATTCCTTATAAAAGCCATTTTTAAAACTAAAATTTTTATTTTTTGGGTACTCTAACCCTACTTTCCGAAGGGATACTTTAACCTTGCTTTTCATTTAAAGCTTAAATTCTCTCTCTCAAATCTTTTTGGGATTCCCAATTAAACCCATTTTAAAACATAAAATTAACCTTAATTTTCATTCAAAATTTGAATTTTCCCTTTTGAATCTTTTTAGGATCCTTTATAAAACCTATTTTTAAAACATAAAATTTTTTTTTGGGTACTCTAACCCTACTTTTTGAAGGGGTACTTTAACCTTGCTTTTCATTTAAAACTTGAATTCTTTCTCCTAGATCTTTTTGGGATTCCTAATTAAACCCTTTTTTAAAACATAAAATTTTCACCTTTGTGGATACTCCAGCTTCGTTCTTAGTAGGAATAATCAAACCTCGCTTTTGATAAAAAATTTAAATTCTTACTCCCAAATATCTTGGGTCATTTTAATCAAAACCCTTTCTTCTATCCCTCAAGTTGTCATTGAATCAAACATGTCTCAAAGTTGCCATTCTTGTTATTCTTCAATAATCGAGGATAATTACAAGACATATTCTGATTGTTCTTCCTTTTTTATGTTTTTGTGTGCGATTGTTTTTTGTGATATTATTATACTTGTTTTCGCATTACTAACACATTTCTCTTTGGTAATGACCTTTGCATTCATATTTTAAAATTATTTTCAAAAATTGCAAGGCAATGTTCCATATTGATATCTCTCTAGTACCTAACACAGAAAATTTAAATTTTAAAATTTAATCCAAAATTTTTTTTAAAAAAAATCCTTATTTTCTTTATATCTCAGGGCTGCATAAGTGCTATGAATTTTCTTTCAAAACTAAAATCTCCAATTTACAAAATTTCCTACGTTAAAGGGGATTATGTCAAAAAATGATAAGGTGAAATCGATTAAATCAAAATCGAACTGAAATATACATAACAGGTACTAATTTCGAGTGTTGTACGGGTGCTAATCCTTCTCTATGCGTAACCAACTTTCGAACCCAATTGACAAATCTCTAGATCTCGTAGACCTTGAAATCTATGTTTTAAGTTTTCTAACTCTAAATATTGTTTTCAATAGGCATCCGATCATGCCTAGCTTGAAATGATAGGTGGTGACTCTAAATTTATGGCCACTTTATAATAGCTTTCTAAGACTAGTTAGATGAGCAATTCACTGATGATCTCTTTCCCTTTATATCATTACACCTAATTCAGATCTCGATCAAGGGATAACCTAAAGGCTAAACCATACCACCATGTATATCTTTTAAATTGCGCATGCTCACTTCAGATTGTCCAAAGATAAAGAGGTATATAGTGATAGTAATGCAATATATTCGTCAATTGCATGGACCAAATCTTTATGATTGAAAGTGAAGCATTGATTGCTACGTTTCAGACCTAAAATGCTATCTATAACAAGCCAACATCCAAATAGAATTGAAGTAAAAAGGCTATGTCTCCTTTGCATCTCTTTGTGAATGATTCCTTCTCAGTGTTATTCCAACTGGTCCATATATGCTTTAGATCTTGCCAATCATTCTGATGGTACCATATCTTTGACCCTTTCATGTGTCATTGAGACATACTCGAGTTTAAGAATGCCCCAATCTTCGCCCTGTCAGCACTTCTACCATGCTTGAACTTCTTCAAAAAACTTTAGATCAAAAGTGGACTATTGCTGCATGACAGACACCCCTTGCTGAACACTGAACCATTAGCCAATTGTCCTATAATGATGATGATTATGATGAAATGATGCATGCATAAAATAAAAAATAAAAGGGAAATAAGTTAGTGACCATGCAAAATAATTAGCATAATAATAAAGGAATAAAAGAATAGCAACAAAAATGTATCACAAAAATTACCCCAATAATAGGTAATACAATGCCTCTGGGCAGATATGACAATTACGATATTAAATGGACAGCATAACAGTGTGTCCAAAGTAAAAAATGACCTTAATGAGGTGATACGATACCTCGTAGGGACAAAATTGATCGATTAAGTGGCAACATTCGTTCTTCACCATCTATGGTAGGTATATGTGAAATTGTAGTTTGAAGAGCATGACGGCTTATTTAGGTCAATATGGGGCATTGTAGGTGACAACAATCGCTTATCATCACTCCTTTATTGAAGAACGTTGGTCGCAGAACATAATGGCATAACCTAAAAAATTATCATGAAATAAGATAAGAAATGTGGGCAATAAGGTTCATCCATCATTGCCAATATAAACATGGTATATAAGACTAAAGATAAGAAGTGTTTCCCTGAGTAACCCTATTTTTAGGTTATTCCAATAGTACTTCAAAATGGTTTAACATGATTTTGCTTATAAGGTATAGTATATGGGCTTAGGTTATGCCCAAATTGGTATACAAATCGCTCCTTCATCCGATAAAGATAATTAAGGCACCCTGATCCTAAGCCTCATAGGTTTAGCAAAACATTTTGATCTAATAGATATATTTCCTTATGCAAATACAGAGGGGTATTCATGAGAGACAGGTGATTTACACCCCTAAAGGTCTTGCCATGCCTATGCAAACAATTACTCATGAAGGTGGTAGCTTATTTCCTCCTAATAGTTGAGATGTTAATCTCACCATGCAGTATGGTGAGAATCTAATGCAAATATATATACATGATATGTATCGAGGAAACAACTAAACCTTTTACCTTACCCTTATATTACCATACTTATTCAAATAGATATTTATTAAGGAACAAAGTAATCTCTAAATCATGTGATAAAATCACAAAAGCTAAAAGGTTAGAAGATAAAAATAAAAGTTAATTATATCTAAATAATAACAGAAATCAAAAAGCCAAGAACCAAGTGAGATATAGCTAGTCGTAGGCCCGACTCTCTAAGAACATCCCTAGTGGTCGCCAAGCTATCACCACATACTCTTTTATCTTCAACAATTTGAAGGGAGTATGCACAACTTACAAGATATATATACATGGTAAGTGGTTATGTTAGTCAGAGCCTTTGGGTTATTCCTTGATCGATATTTGAATTAGTCATAATATAAAGGGATGAAAGATCATTGGGCGAGTCGCTCACCCTACTAGTCTTGAATGCTACCATAAGGTGGCCGTAAATTTGAATTCACCATCAATGATTTCAAGCTAGGCATGATCGGATGCCTATTAAAAACAATGCTCTAGTTTATGAACTTAATACATCAATTTTGAGGTCTGCATGGTCTAAAAGTTCATCAATTAGGTTTGGGAGTTGCTTACGTATGGAGAAGGATTAGCACCCCCATGATGCCTAAAGTCAATACCCACTAACCATGTCTTGGTTTGATTTCAGTTTATTCAGTTCCACTTTATAATTAATTCAATATAATCCCTTTTATAGGATGAAATTTTGTAAATTGTACATCCAAGTTTTGAAGGAAAATTTATATCACCTATTCACCCTAGAGATATGGATAACATAGGGATTTTAGAAAAAAATAATCTCTGGATTAAAATTTAAAAATTCAGATATTCTGTGTCAAGTATTGAAGAGTACCAACACAAAACATTACCTAGTAATTTTTTAAAAACTTTTAAAAAATGAATGCATGATAATTATTATGGTACGATGAAAAAGAATATAATAAAAAAACATAAAAACAATCATGCACAAAAATGTAAAAAAAAAAAAAGGATGATCGAAATGCATCTTATAATTATCTTTGATTTTTGAGGAATAACCAGAGTGATAATTTTGAGATGCATTTGGATTCAGAGGTAACTTAAGGGATCAAAAAGAGGTTTTGATTAAAATGGTCCATAATATCTGGAAAAGAGATAATCTTTAGATTTTGATTGGAAAAGAGAGGTTAAAGTATCACCTTGGAAGATGGGGTTTGTATTCAAAAGAAAATTTTGATCAAAAAAACTTTTAGGCAATTTTAAAAGAGAGAAAATTTTTATTTTAAATAAAAATTAAGGCTAAAGTGTCCCTTTGAAGAGTGAGGTTAGAGTATCCCTGCAAGAAAGTTTGATTAGGATCCCAAAAAGATCTAAGGGAAGAAAATTCAAGTTTTAAATGAAAAGCAGCACTAGAGTATCTCTTTAAAAAGTAAAGTTGAGTGTTCTTATGAAAATTTTGATGCTTATGGAGAAAATGAGTGTTTTTTAGGAAAAAGAATTTTACAAATAGAAATCAAGAATTTAAATAAAATCTCTTTTTGTTTTAGCCCTTGATCCAATTCTAGAGGGCTTGTGTTGTACTATGTGACTCCATGGGGAGTCAATCAGGTACAGTTTAAGATATTTGAATGTCTCAATAAAGGTGGTTCAAGAATGAGATCAATTTTGATTCCAAAAATAAGGGATAACATCACCTTGTCTCCCTTTTCAAATTTATTTTGGGTAGATTTGAATGCCTTATGAGCTAGATGAGCTACCATTAGAAGGATGGTTGATAAGGTTTAACATAAAATATTTCAAGAATCCTAAAAAATCACTTTCTATACAGAATTAATTTTCAAAGTTGGGTTTGTTTTAACATTGGCAGCATATGTAGGCGAAAAAGCATACTGGATTTTAGAAAATCATCCTGGACTTATTCAGTGTTGCTAAATCTCAAACATTACATTTCTAGAAAGAAAATTTTGTAAACATTTTAGGAAAAATATTAAAAAAATTTAAAAAAAAACCATCTGATGGGACAAAATGGCCCAAACAGAGTGCAGTTTGCAAGCTCTAAGGTTTTAAAATAGTGAGGGTTTGAAAAGTCATAACTCCCTCATCCAGAATGGTCCTAGTGCAAACGAGACACCCTTAAAAATATAATTTGATATTTTTTTCAAGAAAAAAATCAAAAAATTCCAAAAAAATGTTTTTGGTCCCAAAAATAATTTTTTAATGGTGGCCATAGTGTTGCTGAGCAAAAAACAGAAGAGTTTTCTAATATTTTTGGGTTTTTTCAGGGCTAAACTTAAGCCATAGACATTTAAACATCCATGATAGAAAGGAAAGGGTGACATGGGCATTGTGTATTCATTTCAAAATGCTGAAGTGGTTTAAGATGATAAAATAACCCATTAACCATGCCACAAATGAGGGTTTTAGACTCAAGATCAAGGCTTAATGTTTTTACTAAATAAAATGGTCATTTTTTTAATAAGATAATGTTTTTGGAGTTTATTCATCCATGAATCGAAACCTGTGAAGTTTGATTTGTTCCCAAGATTAAAGGAAAATTTAGTGAAAACATTAAATCTAAGCTAGTCTCCATCTATTAAAGGTAGCATAGACATAACTTGGGGCTTTTGAAAATCAGATTTTGCAACACAAGTGAGCACCTTGACACAATAGCTATGAATATGCAATGTACATAACAAAGAACATGGACAACATATTAAAACAAATAAAGATTGATATTTTGACAATGGAAAAGGTGGAAAAAATGAGAGATGATGGCAAGTAAGATGCATGAGAATGTTAGCCTCACAAATGATATCTAGAATCAAGCCATTTATGATGGTATGAACATGTTAGCCAAAAGAAAGCATGCTAGAATTGTCAAGATGATAGTTTTATTTCATGAAATCTACCAAGATGTAAGAGAATGTGTGAACATGCTCAAATCATTTTAAAATGAACTTTCAAGTATGAGTTGAACACATAATGATGGGTGAAATATGACAAGAAATGCATGAATAGAGATTGTTTTGATGGTGAAAATAAAACATGGCATGTTTAACCATCCAAACAATATCAAGGCATCAAGAGGATCATCAAAATCCTAAGGCTACTACGGCTAAGGCCATAATAATGCATGAGAATCTTAAAAAGGTTATGTTAACATAAACAGGTTATTAGAATGATGTAAATGCTCAAAAATAAGAAAATAAGCATAGCAAAAGGGGAAAATATACCAAAAGCTTCAAGCTTTAGCCCTTTTTTTTTTAGCAGTAACTTGGGACTCACCTTCTTCCCTCTTTGATGCTGAGTAGAAATAAAATAAAGAGCTTTTGAGTTAGAGTATGGATAGAAAGGAATTTCAAAAAGAAATATGAATGGAATAAAGGGTTTTGGAAAAGTTTTTAGTGGTGATTTCAAGAAGCTATGGGAATAGAAAAAGGTTTTATGTTTTTCAATGGCTGAGGAATATTAAGAAAATGTATGAAAATAAGTGCTTTCTACTAAAAATATCTATGTGTACTAGGGTTTTTTGCTCTGAAGGGTTTTTGAGTGTGGCATATATAGCCATGTGAATATAAAGACAAAAAAAAGCAAAAGGTAAAGGTATTATAGGGTTTTTGTGAATATACCTCATGCAAAGATAAGGTACTATTCTTAGCTACAATGCGAACTCATTGGTTTACTCAGTAAAAAAAGTGGATCAAGGCCACTTTATGCAGTTAAGCACTGAAAAAAAAATCAGCCTTACCCTTTAGCAACTTGCATAATATCATAAATTGTCCTTTTTCATTGGCATTTGGACCTCAAAATTTGTTTAAATCCAATCATAGGTTCATAGTTGAGGCCTGGCATGAATTTCAATGATTTTTGGTGCAAGAAACATGTTTAAGTCGAATTTTTAGATTAATGGTACTAGGTTAAAAAATAGCTCAAATTGGGCAAATATGCCTTGGTGTATAGATACAAAATAATGTATATCAATACATAAAGCAATTTTTGCCCATGAGTATCGATACAATAAAGCATGTATTGATACCAAGAGTAAAAAAATGTTCCCAGTCTTGAGACTTAGAAATATGGATTGATATTGCATAGGCTTTTATCGATATTTTTGCTTGAGTATCGATATATTTGGCCAAAAATCACAATTTTAGCTACCACCAAGTGTTGTACAAACATGCTAAGTATCAATATCACACTTTAGGTCTCAATGCCAAACCCTCTTATCTCGATATTACATGTGAAAATTTGAATTTTTAGTAGTGGAAGTGCTTGGTATCAATACCTATGCACCAGTATGACTTGCATGTACATTTACCTCTTTGAATTACCTCACTTAGGTCCAAAATGATAGGAAATTAACCTATGCTTATATGTATAACTTCAAGGATGCCAAGATGATGACCTCTGGTGCCTTAGATGATGGCCTTCGATGTTTTAGATGAATGTTCCAAACAAAATGGGATGTCTACAATGGATAAAAAGAATATTTTAGGTGAAAAAGGTATTTTGAAATAGAAACTGAGAATTTGAATGAAATTATCTTCTTGTTTTAGCCTTAATCTAAGCCTAGAGGGCTTGTGTTGCAGTACATGACTCCATAGACAATTAATCAGATGTAAATCAAGACATTTGAACGTCTCAATAAAGATAGTTTTGGAAATTAGGTTAATTTTAATTCCAAAAAAGGGGACAACATCCACTGTCTCCATTTTCAAATTTATTTCAAGTTCATCTAAAATCTTCTAGGAAGGTGACTCGATGAGGATTAGCATAAAAATATTCCAAAAATCCTAGAAAATCGCTTTTTGAGCAAAATTAATTTTTAAACTAGGGTTTGTTTTAACACTTATAGCATGTATAGGAAAAAGGGCATAATGAATTTTGGAAAATCATCCTAGATTCATTCAGTATTATTAAATTGGAAACAATACATTTGTAAAAAGGGAATTTCACAAAATTTCTAGGAAAAATATTTTTAAAAAATCAAAAAAATCATTTAGAGGGTTAAAATGGTCTAAACAAAATGCATTTTGCTGGTTCTACGGGTTTCTGATAGCTAAGGCTTAAAAAATCCTAACCCCTCATCCAAAATGATCTAAAAGCAAATGAGACACCATTTGACAGGTAATTTGATTCCCTTTAAGGAAAAAATACTAAAAAATTCCAAAAATGTCCTTGGGCTCAAAAATAATTTTTTAAGTAAAAAGCATAGTGCTTTCAAAGCAAAAATAAAAGAGTTTTTTTTAGTATTTTCAGGTTTCTTAGGACTTAACTCGAGCCAAGGATGTCTTACCATATATGATTAAAGAAGAATAGGAGACATGGGCTTCACAAGCTCATTTACACAATGCGAAAACAATTTAGGATGATTAAACAGCTCACTGATTATGTCATTAACAAAGGTATTATGCTCTAGATCAGTGCTTAAGCATTTTAACACAAACGAAAGGCTATTTTATTTTGGAAACCAAAACTTTTAACTTACCATGAATCCAAACATAGAAAACTTGATTTATTCACAAGATTCGAGAACCAATTAAATCGAAGTTATTTTTCATTTATTGGAGGTAACATAGATTTAACTCGGGTTTTTTTTGAAAAAATTAGATTTTTGCAGTCAACAAGCAAACATGTTAAAAACAAAATATGACAAGCATGTAGATGAAATAGATTAGACAGTTAAACAAAAATGTCATTTTGGCAAAGAAAAATGGCAAAAATGCAAGGAAATGCATAGGAAATATATGTGGGCATATTAACTTCATAAATGACATCAATAATCATGCTCTAAAAAATGATATGAGCATGTTTAAATAGGGAGAAACATGTTGGAATTTTTAAGATCACATTTTTGCTCCATGAAACCTACCAAAATGCAAGAAAAATGCATAAATATGCTTAAGACATGTTAGGGTAAATATTCAAGTATGAGTTGAACATGTGAAAATGGATGAAACATGACAAGAAATACGTGAACAGGGATTGTTGTGATGGTGAAAATAAAACATAGCATGTTTAACCATCCAAGCAATATCAAAGCATCAAGAAGATCATCAAAATCTAAGACTATCATAACCAAGGCCACAACAATACATGAGAATCTTAGAATGGTCATGGTAAAAAGGGTCACTAGGATGATGCAAATGCTAAAAAGAAGAAAATAAATAGACTAAAGGGAGAAAATATAGCAAAAGCTTTAAGCTTTAGCTTTTACTTTGAGCAACAACTTTGGACTTACTTTGTTCCCTCTTTTGATGTTGATTAGTAAGAAAGTGATAAAAAAGGAGCTTTTCAATTATAATGTTGATGGAAAAAGTTTTAAGAGGAAGGATGAGTGGAATGAAGGGTTTTAGGAGGATAATTAGTGGTGGTTTGAAAGAGTTATCGGAATAAAAAAGGGTTTTTGGTCTTTTAATGGCTGAAGAATGTTGAGTGAAAGTATGAAAGTGAGTGTTTTCTACTGACAATATGTCTCTTTATGTGTAGGGTCTTTGTGTAAAGTGTTTCAACTGAGCCAGAGTTAGCATATATGGCCACGTGAATATGAAGTCAAAAAATGCCAAAAGCAAGGATATTAAATGGTGTTGGTGCACATACCTTATGTAAAGATAAAGTACTATGCTTAATTACCATGCAAACTTATTGGCTTGCTAAGCAAAAATAGAGGATCAAGTCCACTTTATGTAGCTAAGCATTGAGAAAAATCAATCCTGCCTTTCTGTAACTTACATAATGTCATAAAATGTCCCTTGTCATGGCTATATGGGCCTTAAAATTTTGTTAAAATCCAATCAAAGTCCAAAGTTAAGGCTGGGTATGAATTTTGATGGTTTTTGGCACAAAACATGTTTAAGTCAAATTTTTATTAATAGTGCAAAGGCTAAGAAATGGCTCAAATTAGGTAAAAATATCCTAATGTATTGATACAAAGCATTTTGTATTGATACACAAGGCAAATTTTACCTTGTAGTATCAACATAATGAAACAGGTATCAATGCTAAGAAAAAAAATATTTTTGGTCTTAAGACTTGAAGACCTGAATCGATACCACAAAGGGTTGTATCGATACTCTTGCTTGTGTGTCAATGCATTTGGCCTAAAATCATGATTTTAGCTACTGCCAAGGCCTATGTTGATATAAACACACTCAGCATTGATACCACTTTTTAGGTATCAATACCAAACCTTCTTGTATTGATACTACATATGAGAATTTAAATTTTAAACGATGTCAAATCTTTGTATCAATGTGACTTGTATATACCTTAGTCTCTCTGAATACCTCACCTTAGTTAGAAATAATGGAAAACTAGCCCATACTCATTTGAATGACTCTAAGGATGCCTAGTATAACGACCCTTGATGCCTTAGATGATGGCATGAATAAAATAGGGTGTCTACAGCTACCTCTCTTTGGCTATTATCAAGAACAAGGCAAAGATAAATATATACCATTTTGTCTAGGGTAGGTTGATGTTTCTTAAATGTTTGTGAACATGAAATTTAATTAATGTTTTGCCATGATGATCACAATATATTAGTAGCAATTTTGATGAAAGTTTAAATAAGTCTTTGTAAGGTTTTAACCTCCCTATTAAGCTTTTAGATTCTTTCATAAGGTTTAACCTCCCTAGATAGGCACCAGCTAATTTAGACTTTAACTCATTAAATGTTTAGCTTTTGTGGGTAGAATAGATGGGTGCCCAGCTCTTTCTAGAAAGACTTGATTTGTGCTCAGCTCTTTATGGATAGACTTAACCGATGCTCGACTCTCTATGAATAGACATCACAGGTGCCCCGTTCTTTGTAGATAGACTTAATTAGTTTCTAGCTCCTTGTGGACTAAAGGAGACAAGCATCCAGCTCTTTGTGGACTAAAAAGGAGAAGTTACCTAGCTCTTTATGGACTAAAAGGGGAAGAAAGCATTTAGGTCTTTGTGGACTAAAAGGAAAAAGGCATCCAACTCTTTGTGGATTGTAGATACCTTATTTTGTCTAGACCAATTTTTGGTACCTTAAGAGTTAGGTAAAAGAAGACAAAATCAAAAAAATAGAAATAAAGTTGGGGGATGATCGTCACCTGGCAACAAAGCTTTTTTGGGGAAGGTCTAAAATGCCTATGGATCACCTTAAAGAAAAATGCAAAAACTAGGTATCAAAGGTTATTTTCAGGGTGTCATTGGAGTCATTCAGGTGAGTACACGAGCCAATTTTCATCTCTTTATGACCAAGATAAGACAACTTGAGGAACCTAAGGTACGTGTGAGTCATATGGGTGCTTAAACACTATCATGAGGCTTTCACATTACCAAAATTTTGAATTTCCATGTGCAGTACCGATACATGAGGCTTTGGTATCGATACCTAAGGCCTGGTATCGATACCTAGCATGAATGTATCAATACAAGTCTTGGCAATAGCTAAAGTTATGATTTTTAGCAAAATGTATCAATGCACAAGCATGAATATCGATACAAGTCCATGGAGTATCGATACAAGGCTCTAAAGTCTCAAGACTAGAAATAATTTTTGTTCTCAGTATCATTGCACACCTCCTTGTATCAATACCCAGGAAAAATATTGCCTTGTGTATCAATACAACATGCTTTGTATCGATACAGTAAGGCATTTTGCCTTGCTTGAACTATTTTTTAACCTTAAAAAGTCTAATTCAGACATGGTTTAGCACCAATAAACCATTATAAAGCATTACAAACCTTGGCTTTGGGCTAATGACCAAATTTAAACAAGTTTATGGCCTAAGGAACCAATGCCAAAGGTCACTTTCATAAGAGATATGGTGGAAAAGAAAGTGGCAGGCATATCAGCAGTTGGAAGGCTATTGCTGCCTTTCTGATTTCTTTCTCAGCATGGCAGAACCAATAGCAATGGGGAGGCAAACTGAGCATGTTACATGGATGTCCCCTTGGCCTAAGAAGAAAACCTAACAATGCCCTTGGTTTGTCTCCTAAAGCCATTAGCTGAGCATGAAGATAAAGAGGGACATAGCTATCCCAAAAAAAAAGAAGGCTCCTAACTATAAGAAAAAAAACTCTCCAGCAATCCGAGAAAACTTTTCACCCATCCCTACAAATCCTCCAACCATTCTCAGCCCCAAAAACACTTCTAAAAACACTGTTTCATTGACCTTCATATTCCATTCCTGTAGCTATCACAAACCACCATCAGAAAACCTTCAAGAACCTAAATTTACATACATTTTGATCCTTAAAAAAAGACTCACCATCAACCATACCACCAAAAAGGTACCTCTTTTCATCCATTTCTTGCTAAATAATAGCAAGGAGAAGGAAAAAAACTGAGCGTATAGCCACTATTCTGAGAAAAAGGGAAGTTCAAGTTTTTGGTATATACCCTTTACCTTGATCTTTATGTTTTCTATTTTGTCATTAACATCATCTTAGTAAACCCTTTTTATGCTTTTATGGCTACCCTAGGACTCCCATGCATTTTTGTGGCTTTGGTTATGGTAGTTTAGGATCTTGATGTTTTTCTTGGTGCCTACATGCTGTTCGTCAACTAAGCATGCTCCTTTGCATTTTCATCACCATAACAGCCTCTATCCATGCAACCTAGCCATGTTCCTTCCACATTCACATCTTCATCTCATGTTTAAAGAATGCATCTTAACATGTCATAGGTATGCCCATATATTTCCTAGCAGCTTGATAGGTTCCATGAAATAAAAATGCTTTTTTTAGCAAAGTTTTTTTTAACATGTTTATCCTAAGTATGTTCATGCATCCATCTATCATCTCCATGCATGCTTTTTTTCATGAAAAATGTCATCTTTGCTTGTGCATATATGTTCTCCATGTTCTATTTTATGTTTGTGGCACTTTCCTTGTGTAGAGATGCTTGTTTGAATGCTAGAAAACTTGATTTCAAAAAAATATCCCTAAGTCAAGCACATGCTATCTCCCATACATGGAGAATAACATGAGCTTATGATTTTTATGAAGTTGGCATTCCAACCTTGGAGGCAAAGCAAGTATTCAGTTCTGGATTCATGGAAAAATGAGTATAAGAATACTGGTTTTCAAAAAAAAAATAGAGTGAAGTATTTTAGTTGAAAAATATGAATGCTTGGTCTTTAGCCAAACACCCTCATGATGGCATGGTCAATGGGTTGGTCCATCGTCCTAAACTACTTCGGGACTACGGAATAAACTTGTGATGCCCATGTCAACCCCTCATCTCAGTTACAGATGTTTAACATGCATTGTCCGAGCTCAACCCAATGAATAACCAAAAATACTAAACACCTCCCTTGTTTTATTCTAGCAACATAGTGGTCTGGTTCTGAAAAATTATTTAAAAATAAAAATGATTTATCTAGAATGTATTGGTATTTTTCCCTTAAAAGGTTTCAAATTACCTTTCCAATGATATCTTATTTACCTTCAGATCATCTCGGATGAAATAGTTACAATTTTTTGAATCTTTGCTATCTGAAACCATTGAATCCAGTGAGTAGTTATTATTCGAGCTGTTTTGGCCCAACAAACAACATTTTTTAATCCCTTGAATACTTTTCCAATAGATTTCATGAAAGTCCCTTTTCAAAAAGGTATTATTTGCATTTTAGCAATTCTGGATGAATCCAAAATGATTTTTCAAAATCCATCATACCTTTACCCTGTACATGTTGCCAGTGTTGAGTCAAGTTGAAATTCAAAAATTAATTCCGCCTAGAAAATAATTTTCTAGGATTTTTGGAATATTTTTACATTAATCCTCATCGAGTTATCTTTCCAATGGTACCTCATTTACCCCCCAAGACCTCTGAATAAGCTCAAAATAAATTCAGAAAGAGAAATGATGCAACATTGTCCTCTTTTTCTAACCTAATTTTTAAAACGCTTTTATTGAAGAGTTTGAACGCCTCATGATCAACTCGGCTCATTCCCATGACCTAAGCCCTTTAGACTCGGACCAAGACTAAACAAAAGAGGAACATTTTAGCCAAACCTTCAACTCTTGATTTTTAAAGATTCTCTTTTTTCAAAAATATGACCCATTCTTTTTAACGTCGAAGATTTTTATTTTTGGGATACTCCAACCCCACTACTTCGATGGGATATTCCAACCCTACTTTTACCTCAAAATGACATTGAAATTCTATTTTCGAGGATACTCCAACCCCATTACTCTGAGGGGATACTCCAACCCCGCTTTTACGTCAAATCCAATATCAAACTTCCATTTTTGGGGATACTCCAATCTATTGCTTTGAGGGGATACTCTAACCCCACTTTTACCTTAAAATGATGTCAAATTTCATTTTCAGGGATACTCCAACCCCACTACTTTGAGAGGATACTCTAACCCCACTTTTTACTTCAAATCCAATATCAAACTTTTATTTTTGGGGATACTCTAACCCTACTCTTTTGAGGGGATACTTTAACCCCGCTCTTCATATTCCTTCTAAAATCCAAGCTTTCCTCCCTCTAAGTTATTGAAACTTTTTTCTCTTCCAATTCCCACCGAATTCGACTAAGTCTCAACATTGTTGTCTCGGTTATTCATCTATAATCGAGGACAACTATGAGATACATCTTGATCATCCCTCTTGTTTATGAATTTTGTGTGTTTATTTTTGTATGGATTTATTTATTATTTTCTATCCTATCTTACAAATATATTTCCTCTTGTAGGGACCTCGAGCATTCATGCTTTAAAAATCATTTCCAAAATCACAAAATGATATCTCATCTCGGTATCTCTCTAGTGCCAAACATGAAATATTTGATTTTTTTAAACCCATCTGGAGATTATTTTCTTTAAAAATCCTTATGTTTCTCAACTCTTCGAGGCGCATAGGTGATATAATTTTTATTAAAACCTAGACTCATCTCTTTACAAAATTTTATGCGTTAGAGGGAGTTATATTTAAATAATGATAAAAATGGAACCAAGAAAATCGAGATTCGAGTAAAATATAGTTAGATGGTACTAATTTTCTAGCATTGTGGGGGTACTAATCCTTCCCTACACCTAACTAACTCCCGGACCCAAAATAATGAATCTTTGGTATTATTTGCAAAAGGCATCCGATCATGCCTATTTAAAATAATCGGTGGTGACTCCAAGTTTATGGCCACTTCATGGTGGCCATACAAGATAGTTGAATGAGTGATTTGTCCGATAGCTTTTTACTCCTTCATGTCAAACATCATCATATTTTTAAGTCGAGCGTGCTTTGGCCCTTTAGATCATTCGAAGTTCGTAAAGGCCGGGCATGTGGAAAGTCGACAGCTTGGTGACTCCACTAGGACCAACTTAGAGAGTTAGGCCTATGACTAGTTATGTCTTCCTTGGTCCTTGGTTCTTCAATTTCCATAATTATTTAGATATAATTCCCTCTCTTTTTTTTGTCTTCTAATCTTTTACTTTTTATGCCTTTATTTTATGGGCTTTTTTAGGTATCACCTTTTTTTCGGATAAATGTTGATTTGAATAAGTATGGTGATATGGAATAAAAAAGTTTGATAGTTTCCCCGACACACACCGTGCACTTTCATTTTGCATTAGATTCCTACCGAACACCAGGGTGAGGCTATGATCCTAATTACTAGGAGGAAGTAAGCCATTCACTTTCGTGAGAACCCCTTCGCATAGGCATGGCAAGAACTTCTGGGATGTAAATTACCTATGTCTCTCATGAGTAACCCTCCGTATTTGCATAGGGAAATACATCCATTAGGTCAAACCCATTTGGCCAAACACGCGATGGGCCCAGGATTAAGGTGCTTCAGCTATCCTTACCTGATGGAGGAGCAATTTGAAAACCTATTTAGGCGTCTACTTAAACTCATATAGTGAGCTCTATGAGCCAAACCATGTCAAATCATATCAAAATGCTGATAGAATAACTTGGAGAATAGGGTCACTCAGGGAAACATTTCTTACGTTTATACCATATTATATAAGCAACGATAGGTGAACATCATCACTCACATTTGTCATGTTATTTTTATGTTTTTTCTTTAAGGTATGCTATAATGTTCTATGGCTCACCATTCCTTAGCAAATGGGTGATGATGAGCGAATTTCACACCTACGATGCCAAAAGTTCATAATTTGACCAAAATAAGTCACCATGCTGATGACTTAACAATGCTATTAATGAATGAAAGTCACAGCTTGTTTGGTCAGGCCTATCCTTATGTGGTATTGTATCACCACGTGTAAAGGCAATCTTAGCATAGATATGCTGTGATGTTGTCCAATTATTATGGTCACCCCTATGCATCATACCTTCTATTATTGGGGTAAATTTCTACGTGGCATTTTCATTTTGTTGCTTTCATTTCTTTGTGTGCTTATTTCTTTGTACAACTGCTAACTTATCATCTCTTTTTGTTTTCTTTTGCATGCATACATCATTTCATTATTATTTCCATGGGATAGTTGGACAATGGTGCAGTGTTTACCAAAAAGTGTCTGTCATGGAGCAATAGTCCGCCTTAGAGTTGAAATCTTTCAAGGAAGTTCGAGCCTGGTCCAAGATATGGCAGCATAAAGATGGGGACATCCTAAAACCCGAGTATATCTCGATAGCGCATGAAAAGATCAAAATAAGGTATCATCAGAACGACTGGCAAGATCTAAAATATATATGGACCAGGTGGGATAGTACCAAGAAGGAATCATTCACGAAGAGATACGAGGACATTCCTTTTTTACTCTAGGTCCATTTGGATGTTAATTTGCTGCAGGCCGCTTCCCAATTTTGGAACCCTGCATATCGATGTTTTACCTTTAACCATGAGGATTTGACCCCCACAGTAGAGGAATATACCTTGCTGCTCAACATCGAGAGGGCCAAGACTGATAGAATATATTGTAAGGAATTGAGCCCTCCAACTTTTAAGAAATGATTGGCCTAGATTCTTAATGCACCTGAGACATGGATCAAGGGTCACATTAAGAAAAAAGGAAACAGCGAATGCATTTCATGGGCTAATTTGAAAAAGGCAATGGCAAATACTACAGACGTTCAAAAAATGCAAGATATATTC
>JBBYHL010000004.1:17782775-17794822 GCA_038381835.1 Adansonia madagascariensis
ATATTTATATTTATATTTATACGCAAATATAAATATTTAATATCTAGAATTTTTAAATATCAAATAAATAAGTATAAAAATATTTTTAAGATATAGTAAATTATTATTTATTAGGTTCAATAGCCTAATTTAATTAACTTATTTTATTTTTAAATGTAATTATGAAAAATAAAAATATCAAAGATACAAGAAAACATCAAAAATTAATTTAAAAATTAAATAAGTAAAAATTTAAAAAAATAAAATCTTGCACTGACTGGTACGAACCGATATTGATTGGTATGATTGGTATGTACCAATAAAAAACTAAAAACAGTATAATACTAATATCTTTTATTTTTATTTTCAAATCGATATGTATTGACTGATATGACCGATAATCATATACCCTCCCTCAAATCAAACAAAGTACAAAGAGTTTACATGAAGAAATAGGATTTGTTTATATGATTTGATTTGCTAATAATATTTTTTGTTCAAAAACCTAACGTGGTTACAAGGCAAGTTTGGTAAGACTGATGGAATCACACGCAACATTTGGTTCGAAATTTGTAAGTTATAACATCAATTTACCAGCTACCAACAACTCAATACCCTTACCTAACATGACTAACATGAGCAACACTAATAAAAGCCTCAATCCTAGTCAATTTCACAATAAAATTCTCCTCTTCATTCTTCACAAAAATCATTGCTTATGGTTTTGTCTTGTCTTTAACTAGCGATTGATAAAATTTTCTATATATCTATCAAGTTTATTGATACATTCACATTATTTAGATTTTTGGTTATATTGAAAACAAAAGCCAATGAATGGAGAAATATAATACATAAAATTTTGGTACTGATGACTGGAAAAAATATATTAAGTGGCAATCTTCCCTTCAATCACCATAACAGAGAGAGTAATTAATGGTTTCAAATTCCCATATATTCATATAAAATTAGTATTTTTTATATATAAAAAATTATAATTTGAGATAAAAAAATTACAAATATTAAAATTTAAATCTTAAACTTATTAAATGATATTTTTTTTAAATTACTGCATAGATTGGCATTTCCCATGTTAGCCAGAATTATTGGACTTTTCAACCAATTAAAAAGTGGTTAGCCTTATTTATTCCAAGCAAACAACCAATGGTTCTTTTAATTACGAATAGGGCCTTAGTCCAAATATGAGAGAGAGAGAGAGAGAGAGAAGGGGGGGGGGGGAACTTCGCTCCTTCTTGCTAACAGAAATATACAGAACTCCCAAGGAGACCTTAAAACTGGAGTGTACCCACTTGATAAAAAACAAAAAAAGAAGAAGGGGCACAACACTAATTTTAGGAGTTTTCAACCTAGGACCTTGAGATTTCAGGATTTTTTTTATTTCAAGCAAGTCAGCAAAGGATCATATTGTCGGCAGTGGGTTGATTTGAAAACAATGTAATACCAAAAGGCAACAAATTAAGAAAAATAATGAATCAGAATATGCCAAAAAACACAAGGACCCCAGTTTTTACAAAATCCCAAAAAATCTTTTAGTTTTCTGAGTTTCCTAATAAATTCTAATGCATGTACCATGTGCATGGACAATGGTGTACTTTTCAATGCAATGTCTCTTCACTTTGTTCAGGAGCTCACATGGTTGAGATAAGTGAATTATTTTTTTAGAAGAATTTGAAAGAAAATTAAAGTGGAGAAATAATCAGATAATCAAGTGTGGGGGAAATTTTAAAGAAAAAAAACCTGTATAGAGCTTGAAAGCAGTAGGCAATGTCCTTTGTTTAATAACCCACCAGATTTCTGACTTGTTGAGGCTGTAAAGCCCTGGATCTATTATTATAGGTTTCCCTCTCTTATTCCTGCAAAAGTTTTACCATCAAATTAAATATTCTTTTAAAGGAGATCATGGTAAAAAAGGATAATCTAAACAAATTGGAGTTAAGAAAATGGGCAAAACTATTATTTGAAACCAAATTTTCTTACAGTTTCCAGCCCAGCTGACTGCTGTGCTGAATGAAATTGAGATCTTTTGGCAAACCAGAAAAGGCATGAATCAGATCTGAAAAAACCCAGAAAAGAACAAATGAGAAGTCATGAGAACTCACATCATCATGCAAAAACTAATAAAAGAAAACTCCATTAAAGCATATATACAAACAGATGGAAAAAAAAAAAGAATCAAAATCAAAACAAGGCCACTCACCATACCATCTTGAGTTACTAAAGGATAGTCAGAAGCACTTAGATTGATGAACCAATCCCATTTGCAGCACCTCAAAAGCATTGACATTGCATGTAAAGTTGTAGCCAGCATAGTTGGACCTCTGTAAGTAACCAAGTTCGGTTTCCCAACAATATAAACATTACCAACCATGCCAAAAACCGGGTCATTGGATACAAACTCAGCAATCTCCCGGTGCTCCCAGGCAGGCGCCTCGTAATCCAGGTGAATCAGATACTGATTCCCAGGGTGATACAAGGCATTTACGGCACGTTTCAGCTTGGCCGTATCACCTTTCGATGCTGAGATTAAGTAGGCAAATGTAACTGGATATGTCCTGTTGGATTTTTGTACAATGTTTAAGGTTGCCATGGGATTGAACCTTGTAATGGGGATGTTTAGTTTACTTGGGAAGTATAAAACAAAGAACAGAATCGAGGTTAACATGAAGGAAATCATAAACACTTTGATCCCCATCTTAGTGGGAAACTAAGAAAAATTCGAAATAGTTAGGAAGATCGAAACAAGAAATGGGTAGTTTTTGAATGTAATTGATGGCATCATTTTGTGTAAATGTTGGGAGAATAACGAGCAAAAGGTAAAGTGGAAGTGTGTGGATTGGAGAGGTTCCTTACTTTGAAGTGAAGGCCTCCCATCTGTCAGTCCATCAAACTACCAGGTGGATAAAAATATAATTACTGTTTTGCCCACGGTTTATGGGGCACAAAAAATGAGATTTTAGGGTATTTATGGAATTTGAATGAATTTAAGGAATTGTCCTTTTATCAGAAGGTGCTGCAAAACGCGAAAGACGACGATAAGCAGTCAACATCCATCTTTCTTACCAGAGGGGAAAAAAAGGGGATTGAACCAAACTTGAAAAGCATTCTACATGTTCTAGGGGAAGCTTCCTCTTCTTTACTTTTATATTAATATTATATTTTAAAATTTAATTTTAATTTAATTAATTTATATAATAATTTTTTAAAAATAATAATCAATAAATCTAACGCATCTTCAATCTTACGGTTCAAAGTCGATTTCATCAAATCTGAACTTCTAATTCTATCATCCCCAACATCCACTTCTTCTATATCCTCTTGTGGGATTTGGGTTCAGCAAAATGAAGGTTAGGCATGTGAACCTCACAAGTCTTAGTGGTTTAACCAGATAGAAACCCAATAAAATTTTGAGTTAGGCCTAGGCCTATGCCTAAATTCATCCCCCAACCAGAAAGGTCCAAAACAGAAAAAAAAAAAAAAAAAAAAAAAAAAGATTAGATTGTTTGAGAGTTCTTTCCTCCCAAGTTAATGTAGAAAAAAAGTGTCAAAGTCACATGTAAAATTAGCATGTTTACATATGTGGTTTGACAATTGACAGATTGATTTTCCTTGTACAAATTCAAGGCATTTTTCCCAACAACTCTTCCATTCAACTTCAATTTTCTAACATTAAAAAGAAAAAAAAAAACTGTTTCTTTGTGTTATCAAGAAAATTTTTTGTTGAATTAATATTATTTAATTTTGATACGATTATTTTTTGGTACAAAAATGAAGTGAGTTTTAGAATAAAAAATAATTATAAATATTAAAATTAAAACTTAAAACTTATTAAACATCAATTTTTTAAAAAATAATATGAAACAATTAAGGTAAATATTGAACTTATTTTTTAGCCTAATTATATCATGTAAAAGTTGTTTGCAAAGAAAATGTAAACATGTGAACGTGCATTTAATATATAAGGTGGTAAACACCTATGCTTTTTGGTGAAAAAATTAAACATAGCAGATGAGGAAATGAATGACCCAAAGTGCTAGATCACATTTTGGTTTGGCCACATGATTCAGGCGACCCTAAATTCAACCTAACCATTGCCCATATCATTTACTTAAATTTGGTTGGTTATATATATATATATATATATATATATATATGGGCCAGCTTTAATATTTGAAAAATGGAGATTCAAATTTTACTTTTCAATAAGAGAGAATATTCTTTAATTATTGAGTTAAATGTTGTATAAAATTGGTTAGTTTTATATTTGGTTAGTTTTATATTTGGATACAATTATATGATATGAAAAAATAATTAAAATTTAATATGATATAAAAAATAATATAAACATGATACGAAAGCATATATGCTAAAATTTATATAACACTAATTATTAATGCATCAAAATTTATTTAATACCTTAAATATGACAAACATAAATAAAATTCGAACAGGACAAAAATATACTGATTGATAATTTTAGTACTTTATATATCATTTACTCAAAAATAATATAGTTATATATACTTTAAAATAGACCTGAGTAAGGGTCAGGTAGCTTGCTCAGCTCGATTGGACATAGGTCCCAATTTTCTTGTCTCAGGTTAGCGCGACCCGACCTGGAACAATAATTTTATGTTAAAATAATATTTTTTATTAAAATTTAATTATAAAATATATAAATATTAATATAAAATAATTTTTTTAATAAGATGAACTATAATTTGAACCTAAATGAATGTGTTAAATTAAGCTAAATTCAGACCTAAACTTATAATTTAAAAAATTTTTGGATCTTGACCCGAACAAGTCTTCTTTAAATTTATTAAAATAAAAAATTCAATGCTCTAAACCAGCTCTAAACCATATAAACTATGGCACATTAGCTGGCTTTTGGTTCGGCGTGTAAATCTATTATCTATATATTTCATATGATTAACATGGCTTAATATGCCCATATTTTGTTACATTTAAAATCAATTGATTTTTTAAGACAAATAAGGTTTCAATAAGTGGTTTGAGATAAAGAAAAAAAGTTATAAATATTAAAATTTAAAATTATTAAATATTATATTTTAAAAATAATTATATAAACTAATTAAATTAAATTTTAAAACTAAAGATTATTTACTGTCCAATTAAATAAGCTTAGACGTCTCATAAAAAAGCTTGAACTTTATTTCTAGAAGTTAAAAATGGAAATATTTTGACCGGAATTTGAAAAAAAAAAAAAAAAGAAAAAAAGAAACATAAAAACAAAAAGGGAAAAGTAAAGAAGCAAGCTCCTTCACGTATTTTAATATATGGGATACAACATTCCAGGTGGAAATTAAAAAAAAAAAAAGTGGGGGGGATAATTTTTCATCATTTTATCTTTAATCAAATTCAACTTTCAAGACTTTATATTTCCAACAAGAGCCAAGTATCATCAAGTAGGTTGAGAATGAGATATGTTCACATATTGGATTACTTGAATTTTAAGATCATTTAACTTATTATTTATTTAAAATTATTTTTAAAATATATTTAAAAAATTAATATATATAAAAAATAATTTTTTAAATAATTTTTGTAATAATTGAGAACAAATAAACAGATCAAATCGAACTTCAGTTAAGTCTTTAAAATATTAACCAAATCAAATCCGAACATAAATGGCTCTAGACGAAATATTCTTGTTATTACACAATTGTTAGCGGTGCTGATCAAAGTTTTTTGAGGCATGCAAATTGCTAAATAATAATGTGATATACTGAGCTTTCCATGTTAAAATTTAGCTGGTTGGGTGAATACTTTAATATAAATATATATTTATTTTATTTATATTTATATTTGTAAAAAATCTATTTAAAATTTAATTAATTTATTTAAATCAAATTAAATTTGAATCAACTTGATTTGAATTGTTATTTAATTAATTAAATAATATTTATTTGCATACAAATTTGTTGATGGGAATGGCTACCAACCAGTCATAATCAATTTCAATTTCAAGAAGTGGCTTTGGCATGACTTTTTCTCTTATAAATATAAATATTCCTTTTCTTTTTGCTTTATGCTTTTTTTTTTTAATGTAACATCCAAAAAAATTTTAAACCTTATGGAGAAGCTGATACAACTCCATTAATTAACTAATTTTTTATGGATTTTGCAGCTTTTGACTTACTCCATTTTTTTATAGTTTTATAATATTATAGCGTCTTGTAATTAAGATGCCACATCTATGTATAATCTACTTGCAAAGTAGTAATTGTTTTTAAATCTCTAAAAAATCTTAAATATAATACGGATATTATACATTTAATAAATATAAAAATAATATAATTAATATGATATATTATGTATAAATATAATTAACATAATATATTAAATATGCTCATCATATTTATGTTTATTCATTTAATAATTTATACTACATTTATGTTTGTACAAAAAGAAACATAAATATATATATTGTCAAATTTTTACTATCAATCAAGTTTTTCGATATATTGGGGTCAACAAGTCTATTGGCTTTTTTTTTCTGGTCAAAAATAATAAAAATAAATAGCAAAAAAATTATAATAAGAGTATTATCTAACTAGAGTTTAAATAAATGATTCTCGTTATGAAATTTATTTAGCCAAAAAAAAAAGAATAAACAATATTAGTATGGTTTTATGTGGTTTTTTATTCCCTTGAATTATCAAATTTGAATTATTTTATTGCATTTAGAAGCTTTTTAGGTTTTTTATTTTCGTTTTTTAAAAGAGAGTATATGTTAATCATTATAATCCAAAGAAGTTGATCTTATCTTTCTCTTTTAACAGTAAAATGACATTCGAACAAAAAATTAGTTAGTTGTTGAAACCAAACAATTTATGTTTGCTTCGAGAAGGAAATTGTTCTTTTGGATTCTTAAAGTAATAAACAAGCAAAAGTTAGAAAAGAAAAACGAGATGTTAAAGAGCTTAAACACTTCTCAAAGAAGACTCACCTACATCACGAGGCACAACGCCATGGATTTGTCTAATTCTCTCAATATTTCATCTTATCAACCATCTAATCATTTAAAAAACATAAAAAGATCGACAGTGAAATTAGGTTCAGTGAAATTAAAGATAATAGTTATAAAAAATTTAATTATTATAATGATGAAATAAAATATTGTAGTAGTGAAATGAAAATTTGTATATGTATAATAAATAAATTATTAAAATTATATTTATTCTAAATAAAAATAAAAATTAATAAATTTATGTATATATTAAAAATGAATAAAAAATTTAAATAAAATTTAAAAACGTAAAGGGATAAAAGGGAAAATTTCCCTTCTATTGGTCATTGAACCCCAAGCCCTCCAGTTAGATTGGAAGGGTCGGTGAGAGTTTAACTCATAGGGAAAGTTCATCCAAATGCGCACCAGTGGGATGTAATCAGTCAGTTACAAAGGAATCCTCCAAAAACAAAAAAACAAAAAGATTTCATCGCGTCATAGAAGTGATGGAATCCAAAGACACCCTTAGATATATTTTGGTGTATTCAAAGGCTAAAGTAGACGAGAGCTCATTGATAAAATGTTAAATTTCTAATTTAGTGATTATAATTTTATCTTTTCATAATTTTAATCATTAAAAGAACGTTGTTGTAATAATATTAACTAGTTAAATTAAATTTTAAGTTTATCATTTACTTTTACATGTATTTTTGTTAATAACCATATGATCCTTTTGTTATTAATAAAATTCTATGATACATCTATCAATAAAGTATCGAATTTTAATAAAGTAAAATTTAATCTCTAACGAACTTAAATACTCGTTTATCTTTAGGACCAATGTTTAGATATTAAATATACACTTTATATGTTAAAGTGCGGACTTGACATTTAATTCCCACCACTATTGGATCTAAGCAAGTTTCAATCTTTAAATTAAAAAAAAAAGAAAAAAGAAGAGAGATATAAGGGAGTTGGTCAACTCATGAAAATGCGTTTTTGGCCCCAATAAAAAAGAAAAAACTCATGAACTCTGTGAAAGATAATTACTAATTAGCTTAAGAAGACTTAAACGAGTTGAGTCTTCGTTTTAACAGTGAAGAGCACAATTACAATGACGTTATTGAAAGTTGGGAAAAGCAGTACTTTAATCAGTTTTTGCATAAAAAGGAAGACCAAGAATTTAAAACCTAACAAAACTACTTTTTTTTTTTTGTTTTGTGTTTCAAGTGAAGTAGCCGTCAGAAATGGAAAGATCTAACCAGAACCTCCACATGCAGACTCAAGAACAAAGAATTCCATCTACCGCCATTGTCAAGGTCTCTTTCAAGCCCGCCTGACTGCTTAACTTCTGTTTTCTTCTTCATTTTTAATTTTTAACTTTCTTTCGAACTGGTTGACAGGTTCAAGAACCAAGGATCAAGATAGAAGCAACGGTAGCGGGGCAATTCTCCAGGAAGTTCTTCCAAATCGTCTTCTACATTCAGTTGTTCGCAGTCTCCGTCTTGGTAATCGTCTTGACCATCCGTGGACTCATCTATGCCGGCAATACCAATCGTTTCCACCCCAAGAAATGGTACCCTCCACTTCTTGTTTCAACCGCTTCAGCTGGAATTGTTTCTTTCATATTGCAATCCATCGCTTGCCGCAGTCCCTCAAATGCCATAAAGGCTGCCTTCTGGGTTACCCCCTGGCTAACATGTGCCGTTGGTGTGCTCCATATATTGATTGGTTCCCCGGTGAGTTTAGCAGCAGGTACGATTGCAATAGTTTCTGGGGCGATCCAATCCCTCTATGCCTGTTGGGTGAATCCCAGATTTGACTATGCAGCCAAGATCCTCACAGTTTCCACATCTTTTCCCCCTGATAAAACCACCATATTTGTCACTGTATCCATCATAACCTGCGTAATCTACTCCTCTTTCTTGATGACCGGAATCGGAGGAGCAACCTCCACCGGAACGGGCTTAGACATCTTGTTCATCGCAGTCATCCTGCTTACCTTCACATGGAGTATGCACGTGATCAAGAACATGCTGTACGTCACAATCTCACGCGTCAGGTACATGAATTTCGCCAGCGGAATTGATATGAACACTCAGATTGCTTTCCACGACACGGTCAAGCATTTGGTAGGAAGTGTGTGCATAGGGTCGGCCCTTGTTCCAATCACTGGAACCATTAGGGGCTCAGCCAGAGCCATGAACTTGGTTGCGGATGACACGGACGAGTTTTTGTTCTCGTGTGCTGATTGTTACTCGAGATTTGCTTCAACTCTGATAACATATGGGAATCGATGGGGCTTTGTTCATGTAGGGGTTTATAACAAAGGTTTCGTGCAGGCATCAGCTGATACCTGGGAAATGTTCAAAAAGGCAAGGCTGATGCCATTGATTGATTCGGACCTCACCGGGGTGTTCTGTTTTCTCTCTGGGGTTTCAGTCGGTTCGATATGCACCCTAATCGGAGGAACATGGGCGCTCATAATTCACAAGAAGTATGCTACGGAAGTATCCATCTACGCCTTCTTGATCGGCTATTTCGTGGTAAAACACTAAACCTTGCCTGACAAGTTAGAAATCATTTTGTGAAAAACCCAGCATAATGATCTTTGCTTATTCAATCTTAGGAGTGTTTGGTATCACATTTGACCCTACCTACTCCTTGCTCTCGCACGAACGTTTGGTATCACATTACGGTGTCACCCTCACAGGGTATGCCTACTCAGGCTCGAACATGAGACATCATATTCTTTCGTAACACTGATACCACCAGAGCCAAACACCCCTGAAATTGAGTAGGCAGAATCATTTATCAGGCCTCACATATTTCCTAGCAATGAAACTTATAACGTATTGTCCTTTCGGTGTGGCAGTGTCGGATAGCATTGGTCTGGCAACAAGCGTGTGTTTCAGCTTACTATGTGGCTTATGGCGAGAACCCTCAAAGCCTTCGATTTGATGCAACAATCCCAGTTCGCATAGAAGAGCTTCAGAGGTATCATCAAGTTTAACAGTCAATCGGAAGCCATGGAAGGAATTGCTGGGAAAACTAAAAGATTAATCGTTCAGAATTTAAAAATTTAATGAAAAAAAAAATACATCATATGGAAAAAAAGAAAAAAAATCTTAAAATTTTGGCGAGCCTCTCTAGTTGCAAGAAAATCCACCGATATATACTCTGTAAATTCCATACATTACTGTTTCAAGCTCCTATTATCTTTTAAAATGATAAACTACAGTTCCAAGTGCAATATTTTCTCATCATAGACAAAAATAAAGATGATTGCTGTGGCAAGTTTACAACACTTCTTTTTTTTTACAAAGAAGAATGTAATTTGAGGATAAAAGATAAGAGTTATAGCTGTTGAAATTTTGAACACTAACTTTATTAAATGTTGACTCGTAAGAGCGATTGCTCGAATTAACTATAGATTAAATCTCAGGTTTAAAAGAGAAGCATTTCACCTTGAAGAAAATGCAGCTCCGAATCAATCAACATACATTGAATTTCAACAACACTGGCAATGTCAATCCATGTGCCATCAGCTGAAACCTTCTGATTTGTTCATTTTGGCAATGTGAACGCACAATGCATTATTACTAAGGAGCCCTAAAAATCCCTATTTTACCAATGTTATACATTGCATGAAAGCAAGATTTGGGAGCCTTAAAGGTAAGAATTGATCTATACGAAGCATATACTGATATCCAATTTAACCGAGTCTGAGTAATATTGATTTTTGACGAACCTAAAAGAAGCATCATGATAAACACAATTCTAGCAGAACTTTCCAAAGTCTTAATTGTTTGAAGCCATTGTTCGCTTTTGTATCCAAATTGCACTTTTGATTGTTTACTGCAGACACAGAAAACAAGTAGCAAATGCAAGATCCAAAACCGTGCATAACACTACAAGAGACAGGACTTCTTTTGACGGAAAATTTTATTAAAAGACAACTCAATTTTCGTAGAAAATGAATATTTTCCATAAAAGCTTTTATCTAAAAAATTTATCAAAAATATTCAAGTCAATCGTAGTTCTTCTGTCGCAAACACTTACAAGTTTACGTATTTAGCACTGGGCACTGCTAGTTCGATCGAAATAGCCATAGTAAGTGTTTTGAGGTTAATGATGATTGAATAAGAATACCAATTACATTCTTTCTATATGAGTTGGGTCGGGTCTTGAGTTGGATATAAGACAAAATAAAAGGAAAAAAAAAAAGACATTGTTTTTTAAATGAAATTTGGATTTTTTTTTTATAGAATATGGAAAAAAAATATTTTTTCTAGATTTTTTTAACGAAATTTTCAGTGAAAAAAATAGTTTTCTTTTTCAATTTATAAAGGATTAATTTATTTTTATTAATTTTTTATTCTTTAATAATTCTGTGTCTTCTGAATTTTATTTAATTATTTCTGATTAATAATTTAATAAATTTTACAAAAGATGATATATCTCACTTTAATTTTCTTTTTTTCACAATATTTGAATATTTATTAATTGAATTCGGATGAATTTCCAAATAAAATGAAAAGGAAAATAATTATTTTCTGTTAGGTTCTCAGACCCGAAAAAGATAATGTGGGCATGGCCCAAAACTTTTGGACTGTTCGACATTTTCAGCCTAATAATAGAACTGAAGTGGGCTCAGGTTGGCCCAAAATGGAAAATCCCCGACTTGAAGAGCAATTTTTTCGGCCTTTTCAAAATATTTTTATAACATTATTGTCTATATATTTTTAATACTTTTTAGACAGTTCAAATATTCAAAATATTTTTTTTACAACTATACTAATCATTAAACTTATTTAAAGATCGGTTTATCTATTTAAACCTAAAAATTTGCTTAATATTTGAAACTGTTAAAACAAAAATACTAGGCCCAAAAATAGATGTTGAGAAAACAAATAAGACCCATTTAAAAAATGAGTTGAGCATTGAAAAAAATTTTAAGCCTAAACCAGCCCAAATAGAATTTTTTTTAATTATAAATTTTATATTTTTTAATATTAGTTATAATTTTACTTAACTAGTTGTTAATTTATTAAAACATTTTTATAATAAAAATCATATC
>JBBYHL010000004.1:17797948-17811296 GCA_038381835.1 Adansonia madagascariensis
TTTGTTAATAAAAGTTTTCCCACTTTTAGACTTACACTCTGGACGTGTCACTTTTGGGAATGCTGCTTTAGGCGTTCAGCTTTTAGGCATGCTACGTTGGGCATACCACTTTTGGGAGTGCCGTTTTGGGACGTGCGACCTGAGGCGTGCCGCTTTTGGGCATGCTATTTTTTTTGTGCCAGCTTTTATTTTTTAATACTGTTATATATACACAATGACTAGTAATGTATTAGGCAAGATCCACAACTATGCGAAAACTGTAGAGCTAGGTTCGAAAATTGACAAGATTCTTAGTTTTTCGTTACACTTAGAATGTTTTGAAAAGTATGGCTTGGAGGCTCAAATATAAAAACTATTAATAAATTCACTTCTTAACCTTTACTTGGAATACAGGTGTTTCTCTTTTTTCATTAAACATGCAGTACACTCTTAAGAGTGTGTCATATAACTAATATTTATCGTTCGTAACTAAAACATTCCTAAGAGTGTAACTTCCTATAACCTTCACTCCGATCCACTTCATTGGCAATCTCCCCATTATCTTTCCCTTTACCCATGTCTATGTGAGTGGTTCTCTGGTAACTTCCCACTTTCTCTTCATAACTGCTCTTGATAACTTCTTCGAGGAAGCTATAAATAGAGGTTTGGAGGCTTTATCTGGTATCTTTTAGTAGTCTAACTAACTTTTGCTCCTTTGGAATTCTCTGTAACTTTTTTGTGCAATTATAACTATCATAACCTTTATCATCCTCAGCCACCTATAGCCTTCATCACAATTAGTTGTCACCGCATTTGTTTTTCAGGGTCTGCTCCACCCTTTCTCTCTACTATCTCCCTACGACATCTCATTTTACTAGGTTTCAATGTTTTTTTCACCCGATAAAAAATAACCCTTTACATGGAAAAGAGGCTATTATAGCTTTCATTACTCGTTACCCTAATGTTGAGCTTTAAAATGCAAGGAACGAGCAATTTGTTAAGATCTCTTGGGTATTTGATTTAATTTTCTAATTTTTCAAGATAACGATTACATAAGCATCTAATATTTGTCAACTTTGTGCTTCTTTAAGTGTTAATCCATTAATTTATTTTTTAATCTGTAAATCTCCCACATTTGGACTCTTTTCTTTCTGATCCTTGTGCTCATGTCACTGAATTTGGAGATTAGGTTATCCCTGTTTTTTCTTTTTAAAATATGGGGTAAGAGTGGGCGAGAGAAGGCTAACCATTTAAAGTTTCTATATTAACTTCCAATACAAATTTGCAAACAATTTTTGAACTACATTAACCAAAAATAAATTAATGGAACTAGCAGTATGCTTTTCGGGAGAGCTAATAGGATTTTCAGAGTGAAATTGTCCCTTGTATTTCCTTCGGGATGAAAGTGGTTATAAGTATGAATATGAGGAACAGAAATACATATTATCTAAGTATATTTTATGAATATATGCTATCCTATTAATTATCGAAAAAGTTTTAGAACTGTTAAAGGTGAAAATAATTTCATGATTTATTTGTCATTTACCAGTTTATAACTCTTATAACTCTTTAAGCCTTTGATTTGCTTATTAAAAAGCATTAAGAAGCCTAATCTGCGTTCTATTTGATATTTCCAGAAATCGTAATTGTGTCTAGTTTATATTGGTGCCATAGATTGATACGCTCCTATGCAGGGGACATGAATATTAGGAGTAATGATTCCATGGTCTGGAGCCTATTTTCCTGTCTTAGCAATTGGTTTGTTGATTTTCGTTGTAAAGTATGTAGCTTACATATTGCGTGTGAAGTGTGATGTTACGGTTAACCTGTCTATTTCTTGGTTTGAATTTCCTAACTAAGGTCCTATAATTAATTACTGCTGGGCTGAGTCTTTTCGATCAAAATCCAGATTCGTCTAGACATTATGAACAGTTATGAAGATAGGTTTCACTTTAAAGCATAAATGTTGTATGTCATCTGAATTGAAGTTGAATGACTGGGTGGTTAAAATTGTGATTTTGCTAAACTTGTCTGCTTTTTTTTTTTGGTTTATTCTTTAATTTTACAAGGCTGTCTTCATGTTGTTGACATCTAAATGTTCGGTTATATTTTTTAAAGGTTGTAACTTGTTGGAATGTGTCACTCGAATTATCGAGAAAGTTCCTAGATGTGTATATACATCAACCAGTTCATATGAGTATCGTGGATAGGATTCTAAAGCTGCTAATCCTAAACATCATCATTTTACGTGGGGGCTTCGATTGTTGAAAGTAAATAGTCACCTACCAATTTTATGAATATTTTTCTATTTTTCAAGTGGTTTTTAATTAGTATTGCTTCCTCCATCCCAATTCTTTGGATTTTTAATAAATAAGGCATGTCTTCATTTCAAAGCAATTGAGGATTCTTGTGTTCTTCTAAAAAAAAAAATAGTAAGTTCTAAACATTCAACCTAAAATCAATTGTTAATAAGTGAAGAGATTCAACTTGAACATAAGACCACTAGAAACTTAATACTTTAATTGATGGGGATAACACCACTTAAGAAAACCTCACATGTCGCTTATAACCTACACGTGGGTAACCTCACCAAGGATGGTCAACTTCACATAGGTTCGGTAGGAAAAACAAGAGAACAAAACAAGGTCCTAATACCATGTTAAACATATAACCTGAAACTAATTTGTAATAGATGAAAATATCAAACTTGAATATAAGGCCACGAGAAACCCTATTCTTAATAGATGTGAGATAACACCTCTTAATAGTAAGGAATAATGCTTTATTGACTTATATAAAATGGTGCATGTTTAGACAATTATTTGGAAAGATGTGTTGAAATGTTTTTATGTTTCCTAAGAAAATGGATATTGTCTCTATTGTTAACCTGTTGGCTTTTATTTTCTAATTTTTCTTGCATAGTTGTTTTTTTTTTTTTTTGAGTCTTTTCTCATTTCCAAAAATATGTTTCCATTTTGGTGCTTGATTTCATGATGGCAAAACCCTACCTACCTTCTAGATTTTGCCTGATATTTTTGGCTTTTATTACTTTATTTAATGGGTTGGGGTTGGTTAGGCATATATTTTTTTCAACAAATACTTAGGGTTGATGTTGGATCTTGGTCACCTTGTTCCACCATGAGCGTATTTGAGATTTATTATGAAATGAATTTGTTACGTAGATTCAATTTAGTGAGTTTTTATATATGCTAGCTTTATTGGCTAAAAAATAATCATTTTGTTACTATGATTAACTTGTATTTTTTCCTTATATTTCTTTCTTTGTTTAGGTTTGACAAGACAAGTGTGGGCATGGTGACATTTTCTTTTTTGCAGGGTGAAGGCAAGATGAAAATTTACCCTTGATATGGGGTGGTATGAAATATTTAAGAAGTAGACTAGAGGCAAGGTAACCAAGAAATGCCTTTGCGCTGATCCATTGTAACATCTATTCAGATTTACATTTTTTCATCTATTAAAGTCCTTCACTATCTCATGCTCTGATACATGGACTGGGCACTTTAGGGTATCATACTAGTGTCAATGCGACATGAAGTAGGTATTGACACTAAATATGTGTCAGACTCCTTGCTTTGCATTTCGACACAGTAGCTATAGTGGTGGTTTATGGTGATGAAGGATGTCTTAGGGTTTAAAAATAGTAAGGAGGAAAAGCAAGTTGGACAGTGGTGATTGACGGCAGGTGCAGTGGGATCAGCGTTGAAATCTTAGTTAATGTTAGGTTTTGGGTTTTTCAAGATTTTGTGGCTTAATTTATGGAAAGAGAAAGAAAAAGACAAGAAGAAATAGGGAAAATTTAAAGAGAGGAAAGAACAATCTAACACCTAGAAGGAAAAGAAAAAAAAGGAAATAGGGGAAAAATCTTAATCAGGCCCAACCTAAGAAAGTGATTTTAGGCTTTTTTTTATATATATTAATCTTTTATTTGCATAAAAGTCTAATACCAAAATTAGTAGAGTTTAAATTACTAAAATAAAAATACTTAATATTTAAAATTAAATATTTGCAGAAAGAGAAAGAAAAAGAAAAGAAGAAAAGGGGAAAATGTAAAGAGAAGACAGAAGAATCTAGCGCATGGAAGGAAAAGAAGAAAACAAATAAGAAAAAAAAATAGGGGAAAAAGTCTTAATCAAGCCCAACCTAGCAAGTGATTTTAGGCTTTTTTACATATTAAGCTTTTATTTGCATAAAAGTCTCATATCAAAATTTTAGAGTTTAAGATTACTAAAATAAAAATATTTTAATATTTAAAATTAACATTAACATTAATTATAAAAAATTAAATTCAAATATTAAAAAGATATGGTTTTAGAAAAAGCAATAGATAAAAAATATTTATACAAGATATTATATTAATATATTTTTGTAGTTTTTTAGATAGCGTATCCTCTTATCCATATCCTAATTTCAGACACTTTTTAGATGACTCTGTGTATCCAAAACTTCAAGTAAATAATGAGTCTGGCCCTTGGATATATACCTGTATCGGATACCCGAACCTAAATGCATGTAACATAGATCTTATGAGATTTGATGGGACTCGTGTGCCATTCTTTCCTGTTAGCTCAAAGCATAGATTGAACCAAGGGAGGGGGTGAATTGGTTCTTACAAAAAAATTGATAAATTTTAAGTAAATTGAAAATAAAATAAGTTAAGGGTAAGAAAAACAAATAATCAATGTATAGAGGTTCGGTCCTTGAACTTGGCACCTATGTCTTCTCTTCTTGGTACTTTCTTACCAAGGTGATTCCCACAATTCACTAATCAAATTGTTACCTTTAAGACTAAGGTATAACCTTACACCACTATCTTTTAAAGCTTAGATAAAACCTTTCAATCCCTTTGAGAATTCTACCCGAAATTCTCAAATATTTTCACTCACTTTCACACAACCCTTTTTGTGATATGAATGAAGTATTTTGCAAACAAATTAAACCTCTAGTAGGTAGATGTTTGCTGGAATTTAAGTACAAGGTGAATAAGATACAAATAGACTTGGAGGAATGTAAATTTGATACAAGTAAATATGAAGAATTTGAAGACTTTTGAGCTTTTGTTGTTCAATGCTTGAATGATTTGTGTATCTCTATCTCTTCAGCTATTGGAAACCTCTATTTACAGCTTGAAATTGATTCATAGATATTAAACATTTAATGTGGTGGTTGGACAGCCATTGTAGCTTTTATAAATGCTTGTTTCTGTTCAGACCTACGCTATAGTATCGATACAATACGAATAGTATCGATACAGGAATAAAAAAAGTGACCGTTAAAGCTTGTTGTATTGATACAGGGAACTGAGTATCGATACCAAGCAAGCTGTATTGATGCAGACACACTTGTGTTGATACATTTAAGGGTTTCAGGTAAACCTTGGTTACTGCCAAGCCTTGTATCGATACACATGGGGTGAGTATCGATACTCACTGTAATGTATCGATACATGCTTAAGAATATTGATACAAATGAGGGTTTTAAGCATAGTATCGATACATTTGTTCTTTGTATCGATACATACCTTCAAAATCCTTTGTATAATGATTTTTATAAATGTACATTTTGAAACATATATTTTTTGATAAAATACAAACTTAGTACTTTTCAAAATGTTTTTCAATTTTAACATAAATACCAAGTTGAGTAGAAATTAATTTAGCTTAAGTTGTTTGTTATATCAAAATCGAGTTCAAAGTTAACAATCTCCCTATTTTTGATATAACAAAACTTAAGATACATTTGCTTGTTTTTGAGATTAAAGAAAAACTCCCCCTCAATAAAGCAATGGTTTTTAAAAGTTTTAATTTGAGTAAATCGGGTCCTTTAAAGCTACAACATTTCAAATTAATAATATTGCCCAAGATTAAAAATCAAGCTACATTATGTAAACTAATGTTCAATATCAACATGTTATTTGGGTTCCAACATGTCAATATAATCATGATCAAGTGCATAATAAATTCATGGAAAACATATATAGCAACACATTGCAAATTTATGATATTTCTCCCCCTTTATGTTATATCAAAACACAATAATCAACAATTCAAAGTAATGGATAAAATGCAAGTAAAGATGATGCATTGAGGAGATAAAGTCAACAAAACAAACCAAGTCAACAAAATAAAGAAAACAAGCTTAAATAAATCCACAATGAAAAACTAAAACGACATTTTAAAATAAACCTAAGATAACTAAGATTCATTGGCCAGAAGATCCGTGACGGGTGAAGTAGTAGGTAACGGTGGATGATGAAAGGTCACAGAAAAGCTATGGAATTATGAAGTCAATGCTCGATGACTATGCTCTAGACTAGAAAGTCAAGCATCAATGGAATCAAATCGGTGATCCCGAGAGTCAAGGCATCACTCCCATGTGTCAAAATGCCCCATGATGGAATTGTACATATGTTGGAGGTCCATGGACATGGATGACAAGGTAGTGGCCGAGGGTGAGAAGGCATATCGTGCTCCATATCTTCATCATAATCATCAAGAGTGGGAACATCTAGTTGCGCAAGCAGTGGAAGGGGTTATAACGAGCCTTGGGAATGAAGTCGACACCTTGAATTTCATATTCGGTGAGCCCCATGAATTTACGACCAATATAAAGATAAGTGGATACCATAATCCTGGGGTCACAAGAAAGATCAAAACCTTGAGTGTCAAAGTAGTAGCTTAAGGTCATGCCATGAAGGAGGCTATGACAACCACGAATACAAAGAACAAGGTCTGCGAAGCTGAAATGGACTAAGTTTGGATGGCTCTCGGTTTGAATCATATGGGGCCACCAATAGTCAAAATTGCTAATCAAAGTATGTTTGGTGCCGTATGGACAGAGCACATGAGAAACAATAAGATAGAGTAAGCGATCAACCAGAGAAAGAAGAGTGGCTTTGTTGTTCGGGTTGCACAAGGCTACGAGAGCTAAACTTTTATGGATTATGCCTTCATTCGGGAAGCCGAAGGCAAATACAAGAAAAAATCAGGTTGACTACGAGATCTTATCCCAAAAGATAGGATCAAATAGCAATGACATGATCATGATCATCAATGATAAATAAGGCATTGCTAAAAAATACATAAACAAGATTCTTGTGAACTGGAATATTAAGAGAAAAAATTTTGATCCATCCAAAGGTATCAAAAATTTGAACGTAAGGATACGTAATGGACCAAAGAAAAGGGAAGTCGATAACTCAACATTGTTAGATGGGCATACGGGCATAGATAGTGGTGAACCACTCACGAGCTCAGGCATCACGAAAGTATAGGTTAAAAAATTATTGTGTTTGGGTTGAAGGTGGTTGATGAGCAATAGAGGTGGAAGCACGGGTGATAGCTCCTTGTCGATGGGCAGTTTGTTTGGTCTTTGGAGGCATGGTTATATTTGAGGGTGGTTGAGGACTTTGGTCGAGCAGTTCATGACACGGTAGAATTAGATGCTGGTTCAGACAAGTGAAGGAAAGGATTGGTGTTGGTGAAGTGTTTAATGTGATTTGGTGGGTTTCGGATGAGATAGAATTGTATTTCAATAAGGTTCATCGATGATGGTCGAGGAGCAGGTTGAGCAGGTCGAGTGAAGGACCCAAGGTAAGGTGCTAAGGAGTGGCTAGTTGAGGAAAATGGTCGAGCACGTGGTGGGCGGTAAGTTTTGGTGGCAATTTATGGGGTGTATAGAGTAAATCGCAACCAATCTCAAGAACTGAGTGAGGAAAGGCTTATGAATGAAAAACACTCAAAAATTATGAAGAAATGCGGACAAATGTTATAGGATTTGAAAAGAAAATGGTGAAGGTTAGAGTGAGGGAAGGTTTCGAATTATTGATGGTTTGGATGGGAATAGGTTGATTTTCTAATCGATTTGGTGAATTTTGATGAAATTAATCGGTTTACAGATCAAGGATTGTGAGAAGAGTGCAAGGATATTGAGTTTTAATGATTAAAGGTTGAGTGAGGGAGAGAAGGCTAGGACATGATGAATAGTGTTTAATAAGAATGAGCTTTCCGTGCACGAGGAGTCTTAAATCAATAGTGGGTATCGATACAGGAAAGATAGTATCGATACAAGGAACATTCTTGGTTTTGTATTGATACAAAGAGCTAGGTCTCGAGACATAGAACAAGTTGATATGTATCAATACAAGCTGGGTATCGATACAAGCTGGGGAATATCGATACTTGGAGTCAGGTATCGATACAAAGAACAATTCTGGGTTTGTATCGATACTTGGAAAATGGTCTCGATATAGGGAAAAAGAATATGCTGGTATCGTTATGTATGTCCTAGTATCGGGTCATCTATATTAAGATGGTATCAAATCAGGCACATTTTTGACCTAATTATCCTTTGAAAATCATTTGAAAATGCAACTTAAACCAAAATTTTCACATCAAAATCATTTATCATGAACAATTCAAAATTTCATCAAGAAATAGCAAAATTAGTCAAGAATAAAAAATTCATACAAGTGCACATCATCAAACAAATAGGTATGTACAGCTAGCTTTTTAAACTAAGCATGATGCAAACAATATTTAGGCAAAGTATTGGGATTTTATTAAATTATGAATTTAGGGTGCATTCATTAAGCCAATTTCTCTTCTAATTTTGCAAAATCTATCCTTGTTAAGTGGTTTAGTGAAAATATCAGCTAGTTGATGCAAGGTATCAATGAATTCAAGCACTATATCACCTTTTTGCACATGATCTCTAATAAAGTGATGTTAATTTCTATGTGCTTGGTTCCAGAGTGTTAAATTGGATTTTTGGTGAGACAAATGGCACTAATATGTCATATTTAATTGGAATATGATCCATGGGAATGCCAAAATCCTCCATGTATTGTTTTATCCATAAAATTTAGGCACAACAACTATCTGTGAATATGTATTCTGCTTTGGTTGTTGATAAAATAACACTACTTTGTTTCTTGGAGAACCATGATATGAGCATATTTCCAAGAAATTGACAAGTACCGAAAGTGTTTTTCCTATCAATTTTACATCCACCAAAATCTGCATCGGAATAAGCATGTAAGGCAAGAGATGATTCTTTTGGATACCATAAGCCTAGATTAGGAGTGTCTCTAAGATATCTAAAGATTCTTTTCATGGCAACTAAATGTGACTCCCTTGGTGATGATTAATATCTAGCACATAGGCATACACTAAATATTATGTCGGGTCTACTTACAATAAGATATAGCAATGAACCTATCATAGACCTATAAAGTTTAGAGTAAACAATTTTACCTCTTTCATCTTTTTCAAGCTTTGTTGAAGTACTCAGAGGTGTGGAACAAGGCTTTGCTTCATCCATTTTGAACCTCTTGAGTAATTCCTTGGTGTACTTTGCTTGATTGATGAAGATGCCATCTTTTGTTTATTTAATTTGTAGTCCCAAGAAGAATGTTAATTCTCCAATCATGCGCATCTTGAACTCACCTTTCATTAACTTAGAAAATTCTTAACAAAGAGATTCATTAGTAGCACCAAATATAATATCATCAACATAAACTTGAATCATTAAAATGTCCTTGTTTTTTACTTTTATAAAAAGAGTTTTGTCAACATTGCCTCTATTAAAACCTTTTTCAATTAAAAATTTTGAAAGCCAATCATACCACGCCCTAGGTGCTTGCTTTAGTCCATACAAAGCTTTTGAAAGTTTAAAGACATGGTTAGGATAATGAAGAATCTCAAAATTGGGAGGTTGCTCAACATAAACTTCCTCATTAATGAAACCATTCAAAAAGGCATTTTTGACATCATTTGATACAACTTGAAATTGTTAAAACATACAAAGGCTAGAAGTATTCTAATGGCCTCTAGTCTAGCTACGAGAGCATAAGTCTCATCAAAATCAATTCCTCCTTCTTGACTATATCCTTTAGCTACTAATCTAGCCTTATTTCTAACTATTGTTCCATGCTCATCAAGTTTGTTCCTAAAAACCCATTTAATACCCATGATGGGATAATTACTAGGTCTCTCCACTAAATTCCAAACTTTGCTCTTTTTAAATGGTTTAACTTCTTTTGCATGGCCATGATCCAACTATCATCCTTTAGAGCCTCATCTAAATTCTTGGGTTTAATTTGTGAAAGAAAAGCTACATAATTGCATATATTTCTAAAAGATGATATAATTCTTACACCTTGCTTAAGATCATCAATTATCTCACCTTCTTTGACATAAGTCAACTCTCTAGGATGATTTTTTTCCCTTTCTACTTGAGTTAGCTCATGTAGTTCTTCCTCTCTTAGAGTTTCTTAATTTTCCATTGTTTGTCCTTGCTCATTGTGTGATGCTTGTTCATGGTAAATCTCTACATCATCATTATCAAGAGATGCCTTTCTTAAGGTTGAGTTAGCTTTATCAAATATAACATGTATTGATTCTTCAACAACTAAGGTTCTCTTATTAAACACTCTATAAGCTTTGGAATTTGTTGAATAACCAAGAAACTTTCTTTCATCACTTTTTGCATCAAATTTACCAAGATTATCCTTTCCATTATTTAGTACAAAACATTTGCATCCAAAAGGATGAAAATAGCTAATGATGGGTTTTCTTCCTTTAAAAAGTTCATATGGAGTTTTCTTTAGGATTGGCCTAACCATAGCTCTATGTATAATGTAACAAGAAGTGTTAATGGCTTCCGCCCAAAAATATCTTTGTAAATTATTTTCACAAAGCATGGTTCTAGTCATTTCTTCCAAGGTTCTATTCTTCCTTTCAACGACTCTATTTTGTTGAAGAGTTTTAGGTGCCGAGAAATTATGGCTAATGCCATTTTCATTACAAAATTTATCAAAACCAAGATTTTCAAAGTTTTTCCATGATCACTTCTTATACTTGAAATAGAATAACCTTTTTTATTTTGGATAATTTTGCAAAAAGTAATAAATTTTTTTAAGGCTTCATCTTTAGAGCTTAAGAAGAGAACCCAAGTAAACCTAGAGTAATCATCTACAATAACAAACCCATATTGTTTACCTTTTAAGCGTAATGTCCTAGTAGGACCAAAGAGATTAATATGAATAAGTTGTAATACTCTAGTAGTTGAAACAATATTAATTGGCTTAAATGAAGCTCTTCTATGTTTCCCTTGAACCATGCATCACATATTCTATCATTATCAAATTTCATTTTTGGCAATCCAACAACAAGGTCTCTTCTAGATAATTTGGAAATTACATGCGTACTAGTATGTCATAATCTTCTATGCCACAACCAAGGCAAGTCATCATTATTAGCAACGAAACAAGCATTTTGAGAAGATAAGTCATCTAGATGCACAATATAAACATTTCATTCTCTATGTCTTACAAAAATAATTTTATTTCTCTTAACATCAACAACTTGACAATTCACTGATTCAAAAATAACTTTCATGCCTTTATCACACAATTGACTAATACTAAGGAGATTATGTTTGAGACCTTTGACAAATAGAACATTTTCAATGTTGGATGAAGAGTTGTTACCTATGGTTCCTATACCTTTAATTTATCTTTTTGAGTTATCACTAAAAGTAACACTTCCTCTATCCTTTGGCCTTAGCACCATGAATTGATTTTTGTCACTGGTCATGTGTCTTGAGCATCCACTATCAAGGTACCAAGAATTCTCCTTTGTTGAATTTGCCTTGAAGCAATGCTCTTCCTTCTACAACCATAAAGCTATGTTTTCATTTTAGGTACCCAAATTTTCTTGGGTCTTTAAGTATTAATGTTCACAATTCTTGTGCCTTTTGGAATCCATTTTATTTTGGTAGCTTCATGTTAAGATGTGCTAACACCTTTGGGGACCTAGACCCTCATAATGAGCTTACCTCTATAAGTAATAGTCTTTAAGGAACACGTGTGGAATATGGGACTAAGTTTATGGCAATGAGTACATATGCTAGATGCATCAAATGATTTATTTTGTGTCACAAAAATATTCTTAAAGTGAATTTCTTTTTCAATTCTATTATAGTCCAAACCATCTTTATTAAAGAATGCCCTTTTGTGTTTCTAGCATATTATTCAATTTTTGTTGCCATATAAAACCTTGTAAAAGAGTTATGCAAGTTTGTGTTTTCTTGGTTAGATCATCGATATTAACTTGTAACTTATCTACTTCCTTCTTAAGATCTTTATTTGGCACGCTTAATTTTTTATTTTTTTCCTTAAGTTTAGAAATTATTTTCTTCTATTTTAAATTCATGGTTTCGAATTCTAATGCTAATTCATCAAATGCATCTTGCAATTCATCAAATGAGTAAGTATTAGCATTAGAAGATACCCGTGGCTCATTATAAGCCATGAGACATAGGTTGGCCACTTCCTCATCATCATTATCGGATATGTCACTATCACTCCACGTGGCCACCATAGCCTTCTTTTTTTGCCTCTTCAGGTTTGATTTCTTCCACATTGGACATTCAAATTTAATGTGTCTCGGTTACTTGCACTTATATCAAATGATTTGTTCTTTCTCTTTCTTGCTTGAGTCTCCCTTCATCATTTTTTTTTCTAGAAGGTCTTCTTGCTTTGTTCATTCTCATGAATTTGTTGAATCTTTTTGCAAACATGGCCATTTCTTCATCTTCCTCGAACTTTGCATCATCATTATCACTAGAAGTGGTTATTTTAAAGGTCACACTTACCTTGTTTAGTGGCTCTTGTCCGTGCTTGGTCTTCACCTCATAGGTTGAAGAGAACTTATGAGTTCATCCAAGGAAAGTGTGTTGGGATCTTTGGATTCTTCAATTGCTGTCACTTTTGCTTCCTAAGACTTGGGAAGACTTTGAGCAGCTTTTTCAATATCTCTTTTTTTGGATAGGTCTTTCTAAGTGCCTTCAACCCATTGACAATATTCATGAACCTATCCGACATTTCTTTAATGTTTTCATCCACCTTCATCTTAAACAATTCATAATCAAGTGTAAGCATCCTTATTTTGAATTCCCTGACTTGATTTGTTCCTTCAGGTGTGGTTCCTAACTTGTTTCACACTTGTTTGGCATTATCACATACTGAGACTCTATTGTACTCACTTAGACCAAGAGCACAAAATAGTCTGTGCATGGCCTTGGCATTTATTTATGCCATTTTGATGTCTTGTTCATCCCGTTCTTCTTCTTCCTTTAGCACAATACAATCTCTAACTTTCTTCTTAGGGATAAGTGGTCCATTGACAATGATCTTCCATACTTCATAGTCATTTGCTTAGATAAAAAGCCTCATCCTTGTCTTCCAATATGAGTAGTTGCCACTATTAAAGAGTGGAGGTCTCATGATGGAATGTCCTTCAAGTCCTATAGCATTTGCATTTGTCTCAAATGCCATGAGACAAACTTC
>JBBYHL010000004.1:17916475-17926937 GCA_038381835.1 Adansonia madagascariensis
AAACTAAACATCCCCACACTCTCCACCCAAACCCAAAAATAAAAGTTTCAAATACCCAGCGCAGATTAGGACTTATGTCTGAAATCTGGCCAGAACCCACTTGTCAGAAATTGAACCCAAACAGAATCTAGTGAAATGAATAATAAAAAAATATATATATAATTTATTTATGACAAAAAAAAAGGACATCTTTGTTTATTGCTAATTGCAATTAGCATATGACAAGGTTAATTGGTGACTGTTAAAATTCTTATTCTTTTAGAACTCAAATAAGTATTAAAATTTAAATTCAAAAAAAATTCATTCATTTTACTCAAATTTAAATATAAATAAATCAAATTTGATCAATGTCGATGATGCTAGCCTGTTGCCAGAGCGCCTCTAAATAATTTTTCATCCCGTCTCTTCATTATCTGCACTGAATTGTGTCGTTTGAAGCCCAAATTCTGAGTTCCAAAACATTTCTTAATGCGTATAGTTTTCCTATAAAATGATTAGACAAGGCTATCAAAAAAGCCTAGTATTAGGATGACTCTTTTGCTTAAAGAAAAACAAAAATATGAAAAAAAAAAAATCACATGATTTATGAAACTGATTTTTCATAAATTTTATTTGCGTAATTATTTTTATAAAAAAGGTTATAATCTTAAAAAAATTATAAATTTTTAAATTTAATTGAGTTTAATTTCATTTGCATGATTATTTTGGCAACATTAGTCGGTGCTGCAGGGAAAAGTGACACTTAAAAAAAGTAGCAAGGCTGGAGACTCAAACAGGGAAAAGCAAATTCCAATTGAGTGGATTTTACAGTAGAGGAACTTTCCAAAAGAAATCAAGACCGACTTTACTGGAAGTTAATAAAATGACGTAACACTGAAGCTCTCACCGTTAGATTTGATTCCTTATAAACGATGTCCTTTTCCTTGGTTTTATTTATTTTTTCTTCAAATAATTTGATTGTCAAATTGTTTTCTCTGGTAATGTCAATCAATTCATAATAGTTATTATTAAAATTAATATTAAAAGAAAGAAATGTAACCACCGAATAGGTGGAATTCACAGAATAAAGGAATAAATTCATTATCACTTATATAAAGTCTTGAATAAGAAAGAAGTAAAATAAGAGCACTGAATCCTGTTTAATATAATTAATTTATTTTTAAGAGATGATATTTTAAAAATAAAAAAATTATTTAAATACTTTTATGGGTTATCGAGACTCTAATAGCTTTGGTTTTTTGTTTTTTTCTTTAAATACTTACTAATTTATATATTGGAAACCATTCTGAAATCACAATTTCAATGTCATCTAAATTATTTTGTTCTCCGTTGCAGGCTTACTAAGTTCCCAAAGCAACCCTACGTCTGAGCTCACTCCACCCACCTAAAATAACCATCAACAACAGTTTCCCCACAAAATTTTCAAACTTCCAAATCCAAAATAATTGAAAGTTTTATTGCTGGAAGATTTTGATTGGAGCTGAGCACGAGGGTGTTTCTTTAATAACTTCGAAGGAGATAACTTCATTGTATGGCCTCAGATTTTGGACCCCAATGTCCTGGCCCTCCCCCTAGCGGACAAAAAATGTTAAAGGGTTACACCCCCCCCCCCTTTGGCATATGGCAAACATAGTTTTGGCATCTTTGATTCATTTATGAATAGCTTCTCCTTGTCACTTTTTCCTATGTTTGCAGCAAGCAATCAGTCCTATTTTCAATAGAAAAATCATGGGGTTATTCTCATTCATTGAAAAAAAAAAAAAAATCTTTTTAGGACTTATCAATTGTCTCTTTTCAGGCCCACTTGAAGCTTACCCTTAACATTTAGGCTTGTAAATAAATAAAGAATTAAGTCTCTTTATGTTTGATTTCTAGTTCAAAATCAATTGATTTATTAATAAGTTTATTTAAATTTAATTTAATTTTAATACACTTAAATTAATAAATTTATTTATGAATATTAAATGAATATGTTCATAAATATATATAATCAAACATACTTATGAATAATTAAAAATATAATCATGAACAATAAACAAATAATTATGATTTAAGTTTAAGTAATTTTTGTTTTTGTTTTTATAAGGTTAATGGACATATTTACCACTATATTATAGGTGAATATTGAAATTTATTACTATACTTTATTTTAATTGATATTTGTTATTATATTTTTGAATTAAAAGTAAATATGCTACTATAGGTTAACTAAATATTGAATTTTGTAAATCTACTTTTGTTTGATTGAATTTTTTCACTAAATTTTTATTTTTAATCTAATTTTGTAACTTTGATATTGTATAATTTTAAGACAATATTTAATAAAAAAAAATTCTTCAAAGTATTTTATTTTAATATCAAGCTTTAATAAATTAATTAATAAAAAATGATAAAAAATAAGTTTTATCTTTTTATAAAATAAAAATTTTATGTTAATTTTTTTATTTTTTAAATTTTTATAAAATAATTTTATTTCACATCTTCCAAAATCAAATTTTAGTAGCAAAATTCAATTAAAAATTAAAGTTTAGAGGTAATATTCAATCAAATAATAGTATAGTGACAAATATAACCTAATTTCAAAATTAAAATGGCAAATATCAATCAAAATAAAGTAGAGTGACAAATTTTAATATCCACCTATAACGTAGTGGTAAAATTTTCACATTAATCCTTTTTTATATTTTTTTTCAATTTTAAATATAAAATAATAATTTTTTAATAAATAAATAAAATGAAACATAAAATAATAATATTATTATTAAATTATAATCAGACAATAAACAAACTTTAAACAAACTAATAAATGAACTTTAAATGAATCATAAATGAACTTATTTATGAACATAAACAAACTAAACAGACATTATTCGAACTCAACTTTTTTAATAAACAAAAATAAAAATTGTGTCCGTAATCATTTATTTGATTTAATAAATGAATAGAAACAAATCAGTTCAAAAACAATTTATCAAACACTCTATTCATTTATATACCTATTAATAGTCACACAGGAGATAAATATTTATTATTTAAATTCTTTTTATTAGAAAGTATTTTCTTTAATATAATTGAAAAAATATATTTCCATTATGAACATATAGAGGGATTTGGATTAATTCTTGAGGCAATGTTTTAATTAGAACTTAAAATTTCCGGTTCAGATTTCCAAAAATTGTTGTTGAGGGTAAGAACAAAATCGGAGATTAGACATTGAAGCATTCATGCTAATTTCTAAAAGAAAATTGCCAAGTTAAAACTTAAAACTCTCTTCTTCTTTTTTTTTTTTTTAAATATCAATTGAAATTATATTCTAAAAATGAGATAAGAAATTATAGATATTAAAATCTTAACTCAAAATTTTTAAATTTATTAAATATAATTTTTATAAATATTAAATAAACTACATAAATTCCACTAAGAATTTACTGAATATAATTTTTAAAAAATATTGAATAAACCACTCAAATTCAAAGCTCACTTTTTTTATGTAATGAAATAAGCAAGTTAGAACTATGCAAAAATGGTAACCAATGGGATGGTCCACTTTCCTTTTTATTTGGTAGGCCACTTTAGTTGCTTCTGCTTCATGGGCTATTGGTGGGTTAGGAAGATGGTAATTTTGAATGGGACAAGAAGGGATAGAGACGTTATAAAGTTTTTCACTTTATTTTTTTTTCTTCAAATCGTTGTTATTATATTATCAAATATTATCTTTTTAATTATTTTTTTATTCAGATCCAATATTATCAAATAAGAATGGATGGTTACTTGATTTCCCCCCACCCACCCCTTTTTTTAGGGTACAAGACATCAATATGAAACTTGCTTGATTCAATCACCGATGTATTGGTAAGTAAAATGGATTATACTTTCTTTGATTTTTATCCAGTGGCAGATTATTATCCCTTAAATGGTAACTAAAATATGTATTGATTAGCCAACATAAAAAAAGAAACAAAAATAAAAATCCAAAACCACAATGACAAAAAAGTAAGGATGTGACACATGAACTTATCCGATATCCGATACCATTCAATTCTTACGAGTCAAGAATCGAACAAATTTTATAAATATTTAGATTCAAATTATTATTTAATAATAAATATATATAAATATTAATTAAAAATTTAAAATTATAAAAACCGAGCCATGACCCGTTCCCTACGCCGTTCAAAAGCAAGTGGTATATGTGGAAAAAAATACTCATGGAAACCGAGTTTTTAAGTCAATGTTGACTCAATCTTTTGGCCTCAAAACCTTTTTCTTTAATTTTTTTTTCCCTGAAACCACAGAAAAATGTTATAAAACCATGGGCATAACCTGGCAAACAAATACTATTTTTCTAGTTTCTCAATTAAAAAAAAAAACCTTTGTAACCATGGTATAAAAATCCATCCAATAATACTGGCCCTATTTCCACTATCTACAAGGCTGAAATTATCAAAGCATTCAATTAAAACATTAAGATATATTTAGAAGCAACTATTTTCTATATATCTGAGGACCCATGTACTCTATTCTATCCATCTCTGCATTCTCTGGCATTTCAATTTCTTCCAACCATCCAAAACCACCACTCTCCTCTTCACTCACTGTAGTCGTTTCACCATCTGCACAAAAGTCCAAATGGAACGTTAATTATACATGTAATTTATGTTCCTCAAAATCTTTTACTTTTACTATCTTTATTTTTTGTATAATATTCCTATCTAATAATCATTTCAAGTTCAAATAACATTGCATATATTACTTAAATTTGTTATTTTTCTTAAAATTCTCGTACTTGTTCGTAACATTGCATATGTTACCCTGAATCTTAATTTTTCATAAAATACCCAAATTTTGACGCTCATTGCAACTTCCAAGACCATGACATTTGTTATCTATCCTCCTCATTTTCCATGACACTTATTATAAGTTCACATAACATATATTATCCAAACTGTTCATTTTCTTTAAAATACCTCTATGTGACTCTCATTCTAATGAGATCGGATAACATGAGATGTAATAATTCTTTTAAGAATTTGATGAGATAGCCTAGCTAAACTACATTAAACATGTACAATAAAGTGATAAAAAAAGCTTCACTTACTCGACAAAGGTGAGTACGGGGAATCTTTGTAATAGGAGCAATCACGATCGTCTTCTTTAGAATAAGGAGGGCCAAGAACATCAAGAACTGCACAAGGTGTTATGGCCGTGAACTGATGGATATTGCCTCCGGTTGTTGGATACAAGACGGAGGTGTCACACGGCGCAGTGAAGACGCTATCTGCTTTCAACCTTGCCAATCTCACTGTAAAAAAAAAAAAAAAAAAAGGGAATGAATGAATGATAATCACATCAAGGCCAAAAATAAATTCGGTTTTGAGATTTCATTAGTTCATGCGGTAAGCAAAAGATAACAAATTCTCACATCGGGAGGCTGGCTTCGAGTCGTCGGGATCGACAGGTTCGACCCAATCATAAGATTTAATATGCATTTTTCCAAGTAAAAGCTTGCTGAAAACAGTCATCCCTGGATGATTATGGAGAGGGATGACAGCCTTTTCCGGGAGAAAGAAAATGCACAACTGCACCAGAGCAAAACAAGAAGAAATTCAATCAGCAACTGAATATCAAGTATTAATGCTGAGGGAGGAAATTCAATCTATATAATTCATTTTATATAGATTTTGTCCGTGTTGTATTCGGATTACTAATATTTTTCGTGTCGTGTTATATTTTGACTACTTTTTTCATGTCGTATTTGTGCAGTGAAATCATATCGTATCCAATAATCACTTACCGAAAACTCATCACATTGGTATACGGTTGTATATGTGACCCTTGAAGCCCCATTCACCGCACCAGTTGCCTTGAAGAACGGCAGATCTTTGCTCAGCCAAAAATCTTCTGGCTGTATCTTATCTACAACATAAATATAAAAATCGATACCAAATTATAACCATCAGTTTAATTCTTATGCAACTAAATTAATCACCAAAGCAAATATATATATATATATATATATATCATACACCATGAGATGAAAAATTTAATGAGTATTTCATTCAATATTTTCATTCAAAACCAGTTTGAGCAAATAGAAATAAGAAAAGCCGGCTTATTCATACATATATATATATATATATGTATACACACACCATGAGATGAAATATTTAATGAATATTTGCTTAAATATTTAGATTCAAAACCAGTTTGAGCACATAGGAATAACATATATATTATTGTGCAATAAATTTAAAGGCACTGCTTTAATAGATTACTTGGAGAAATGAAAACTTGTGGTCCAATCAAGAAAGGCCACCCACAGCCGACAGGATATAGTCCAAAGGAAAATTCTTTATTACCATTTGTTTTTGAATTTTCGATTAATACTATATAAAACAAGTTTGGATCATATCTTTCGATGTAGTAAAAGTAGAGGTAGATCACATTGTCACGTGGGATATTTAAAAGGGGCAAAGTTTGACATGGACCTAAAGCATATACTTCTTTTAAAATATCAAAATGTTATAATTTATTTTCGCGAGCACCTTCCTGGTACCCTGGATTTAACCATAATAACTTTAGTTATTCACCTAAACACATAAAGTGTAACAGATGTGAATTCAAAGCCGAAACATCTGAAATTTTTCTTCTAGTTTTAATTCAAAGTTTAATATTTACTATCTCTTCTTTCTATTCTCAGATTGCAACTCCTCTCGTAAAAAGCAAATACTAAGCTTTTTGGTAATCCACTAGAGAGACAAACATGTATGATGTAAAAACAGCCACCACTTTTTCCTCGATTCATCTATGAACCATGCATTATCGATCACTAATCGCTACCATCTACATCAGTTTAATTTTGCCAAATTAATGTCTTCTTTGCTATTTAAGTGTAAATGGAATCCTCAAATATTCTTGATCAATTTTGTCAAATTAACGTTTAATACATGCATAACAGTGAATAATAATAATAAAAAGAAGATATTTACAATTAAAATCTTAACTCACTGTTAATTACAACACGTAAGTAACTACTAGAATCCAGCAGCAACTTCTAGACAGTGATCAGAATCTCTGCTTTTGGTATAAAGCATAGGAAAAATATTAACCGGTACTTGAAAAGAGTTGGTGATTTACTTTTTCTCGAATTCATTACAATTTACAAATAATATAATAAATTTAAAATATTTTTAAAAGAAAAAATCCAAAACTATGATCTATACGTTCCGAGCAATAAATGATGAAAAAAGAACTCAGACAAAACTGGAAATTACGAGACTTGGATTACAGATAGCCTATAGGTCAATATATATATATATATATATATATCGATGTTTTAGCGTTAATATTTTTGGATGATCAATCTTATCTCTAGTAAAAGAATAAAAAAAAAAAAACCCAGTTTTGAACCAAAAAAAAAAAAAGAAGGAAAGAAAGAAAGAACTGAATTTTGCTGATGAACTTACCAAGAAGGCTGCAAAGCTTGTTGACATCAGAAGGAGGAGGGACAGTTCCAGGGCCATTGAAGACTTCCCGACAAGAAACAAAGAGCTGTTGGAAAACTTTAGGAGCTCTTGGGACGATAGCCTCTTTTGATCTGATCTTCTTGTATCTGTTCCTTTTGATGTTCTTGTTAACGTACCTAACCTTCTTGTTTACATGTCTTATGGTCGTAATATTTTTTCTTTGCTTACTCAATCCACCAGCTTCCACCATCATGATTTTTGTTTTCTTTGATAATCTTACTGAATATAACAAATTTTCATGCAAAAAAAACCATAACCCACCAAGAAAAAGTTGAGATTTTTATAGTTTTGGTAACAGATTGTGGGAATGGGTTCGTTTGCATCAAGAAGATAAGCCTTTGATATTTAACAAAAACAAAGAAAAAGGAGAAAGAAAAACTGAGAAAATGTGAAGATTTGTTAAGGAATGTTTGGGAAAGAAAAGGTGCCGAAGTGGTAATATAAGGGTGGGACTTGGAAGAAATGGCAAAACCAGGGGCCATGAAAAACAGGGAAAAAAATTATTTTAAATTTTATAGTTTTTCTTATAAATAAATTATAAAAAAAAAAAAAAGCATTTAAAAACAAAGGAAAACCGGTTGGAAAAAGCAGAAGAAAATGACTGATTTTTTTATTATTTTTTTAATTTTGATTTGGGTGATTTTTTTTGTAAAGCCAACTTCCCGCCTCCGCCCCCAAGATTGAGAGTTGAAAAACTACCTGATAAGCTACCCCTGGTTTTTTATTTGTGACAAAAGCCTGGAATTTTAACGAATGGTCAATTGACGAAATTAGCCCTGGTTTTCGGTTGCTGAGCTGCCGTTTTTTAATATGCCGTCGTTAGTTTTTCTGTTTTTTGGAAAAAAAGAAAAAAAGAAAAAAAAAGTATTTGTTTTCTATGCTTCTATTGTTTACATTAGAGATGTTTGCAACCAATTAGATGGACCGTAATATTTTTAATTTTTTGTTTAAGTTTAATTCAAGTTAAATTTAATTATTTTTATATTAATTTTTTTATAATTATATTTATATAAAATTATTTTTTAATTAAATTATAATTAAAATTAAAAATATTATACTTAAACTTAATTCAATATAAGTTAAGTTATTTATCTAATTCTAAATAAATTTAATTTAGACGTGATTTTCGTATTAACAAATGTGGTTAATTTTGAAATACTTTAGAAGGGCCATTAAATACTAATGATTTTTTCTTAATTGAAATCTCAATACTGAAGAAAATTAAAAAAAAAAAAAGAAAAACCAAAAAGGAAAGAGTCAAATTCTTTTTTCAAATATAATTGTGGTACAAAATCTTATTAGAAATGCTCGGTTCAGATGCATTGTACGGTAAGAAGGGATTCTCATTCGCCATTTTGTCATTGAATTCATAAATTTTTTTTTCCCTTTTTCAATCTTTTTGGTCATTAAAGTCATAAAAATTTGGTGCTATCTCGAGCTTTCGAGCAATGAAAGTATCTTCCAACCGTTCATTCTAGTAAAGCGTTAAGTGTTGAATTTCAACAGCTTGAAGAGATCATGAAGCTTAAATAATCACTCGTAACATTTTATGACATGAAATTATATTTTGATTTAAAAATATAAATAAATAAATAAATCATTTCCAAGTCCCAACTCCCAAATAAGTCAATTCCACTTTTGTTTTTCTAATTTAACAATTAAGTGTTTTTAAAACACCCCTTAATTAGGCAAGTTACCATTTTCAATGTAATGAAAAATTTCAATTACTATATTTAATATGAGTTCATAAGTGCGTAAATATATATTTATATATCAATTTAAAATTATTTAAATATTATTTTAAAAATAAAGTATTTTTTTAATTTTTTAATAAATATTATCTTAACTGATATTTAATAAAATTGGTTAATATTTTTCTTAACTAACCTTGTTAATACTTTTAACATTATTAACAAAATTCTTGTTCTATTTTTTTTTGAAGTGCTTGTATGATTATTTTCAACTATTTTTATTATTTTTTACGAAGTAACTATAATTTTATTATCTTATTTGTAAAATAAAAATTTTTTTCATTATTTCAAAATAAAATAAAGTGAAATTCCGATTAACTAGTATTTATAGCGCTAGTTACAAATTTATTTAAGGATTAGGTTATTTAATTATTAATTTAATAATATTTTTTATTTAATATATTATTTTTATTAAATTTAAAATTTTATTTATTAATTGTATGTTTCCTTCTTTAACTATTATTTTAAAAAATTTTACTGAATTAAAAAATAATTCACTAATTTATGTTTTTTTTCTTCAAATAAAATGTTGATATGTTAACGTTTCCCCAAAGCGAATGAATTATTATTGGCATTTTTTATTACTATAAGAAAAATAAAGGAGTTGGGAGGGGGGCGGTGTGGGGGGTGTTTTAGACATTATGGTAAGAACATTGAACGGCAAGCAAAGTGCACGTGACAGGCACATGGGGGAACAAGAGGTGTACGTGTAGCTGTCGAGAGGGGATGCATCAACCCATGTTTCAGCAAACATCAAAACCAAACCTGTTTTCAACTTTTTTTCCTTTTTCCCTTTTTTATCCTCAAGGATTGATCAAGCTATTGACATCTGTCACGTTAAAAATAATAATTCTTTATTATATAACCAAAAGAAAGTCAATTCCCTTAAAAAAAAAAACTAATTAACTGATATTTATAAGCAATGAATTAACTATTATTTATTTATCATTTGAAAAAATTTATAGAATACATTATTTTTATCAAATTAAAAAAAAATATTAATTATATTTTTATCTATATCGCTTTAATCTATGTTTAATGAAGTTAAGTGATATTTTTCTTCTAAAAAATATTTGATAAACGTTTAATTTTTTTGATATTTTATTTAATTAATTTATATAATAATTTTTAAAAAATAATATTTAATTAATATAAAGTTTACATTCAAATGTTTATAATTTTTTT
>JBBYHL010000004.1:17932257-17949661 GCA_038381835.1 Adansonia madagascariensis
TATAAAGGAATGCGACAGTCAAAGCTTTGCATGGACTGCAACCGAGCTTTTTGACTAGTTTCACTGTCACAAAAAAAAAAAAAAAATCAAAAAGCCAGCCCACAAGAGAGAGAGAGAGAGAGAGAGAGAGAGAGAGAGAGGTATACTTGACTAACCTTTTTGTCAATATCAAATTTCTTCTTCGTGGCAGTGTTTTCCAGAAGTGCTGCAAATCCACGGCTTGGTTTATTTAGAACCTGAACAGTTGCTCTAGCTGCCTACGGGGAACAAGATATTCTATCCAGCAGCTACTCATCAAAAGATGGATCACCATGCATCTATGAAAGGATTAAAAACTCACTATCTTTGATGAAGGTGGAATAACTGTACAAGCATTTGTTTCTCCACTCTCCCCAGAGATGGCAAGACTTTCTCTTGCAGACATCGAGGTACCATTCAAACGTGGCTCAACAGAGAATCCTTCTTGTTTGTTGTCTGTGTCAAGTCCAGCACTACCACTTCCAATCTCGAACAATACCTGTTTACGTTGAGGAGAAGCGGGTCATGCTGTTATCCCATCAGGTCCCGCCATGCCAACATCCATGATTTTTGTTCTATTATTTGCAATTTTTAAGTCTGTAGGAGGCTCGGAAGGTAACACTTCAGCTCCCTCACTAACTGCCACATGTTCTTTTGATGCCTGCACAGCAGAAAACTGGAAATCTTATGGTCATCTCGACAAACAGCAATTGTAAAATGAAAATTTTTTCCAACACATTGCCAGTTCATTGAAACAAACGGTAATGAGACGGCAGGACAAAGAATGCTATAAAATCAACATCTTTTAATCCATTAGAGCGACTAACACAGTTTCTCATGCTTATTCAAGAAGATTTTATCAGATTCATGTAACTGAATCAATTAATCAGCATATTGTTCATTTTTTTAGCTTTAATATATAACTGTACAATGGGAATTATTAGTCGACTAGGGTGCCTTTGTTATTTATGTCCATATCAACAACCTATATTACAACTCAAAATGCTATCTTTTATTTCCAGACAATGATCACAACCCATTTGAGGACCAAGAGTAAAATGAGATAATAACACAAATAGAAAAGATTAATAATATATATTAACAATGCACCAGGATTCAGGATAATCAAATCAATGTATTGAGTCTTACATTTAGCACGTCCCATCTTAAGCTGTTCAGCAGCAGCTGCAAATGTAACAGCATCCTGCATAAAATGCCTGATGATGCTAACAACTGCACCAAGATTTCGCTCCACATATGGGGGTTAAGATTTCAACAATCGACTTAACTTTTTTTGTGGTTAAAGGCATCTGCTTGGCTTTTAGCAGTAAGAAAAATAAAGAAACTTCAGTAAAAATACAAGCAATAGAAAAAAAAAAAGATATATATACTGGAAATTGATAAAACTATAAAAAGTTCCTACCGATTTCAAGAAGTGTTTTGTTAATGTCTCGCCATTCACAAAGCCCCTATAAGTGATTTAGGTGAGACATATAAGCCAACAATTGGAGACAATTCATCTATTTTTGCTAGTAAGGCTACTGTAAATCAGATACGTTTATCTGAATTGAAATTGGATATTTACTGTGGTTTACCAACCAATCCGTGTGCTATTTTCAAAGTAAACAAAGGGCCACGTGGATATGAAAACAAAAAAAACTTACAGCTACGACTCCAGCCGACATCAAATGGCAGCCACCTGCAACCTACATCAAATAGCAGAATAAATGCCGTTATTTAGTTTGAGTTTACATCAGCATTTAGAGATTCATGCAGCCATGCAGTGGGTAGCCAGAGCAAGTAAAAAACCCATATATATGGGGATGAGAATTCTCTGTCAGCAGCTCTTTCTCATACAGTTGCATACATACATCAGAACTTCGCTTGTAGACCTGCTAGCAAGAAAACATTTGCTGCTAAGATAACAGTCAGCAATAAGTAACAGAAAGCAACAAAATTCACGAATTTATACACCCACGTAAACTTATTTTGAAAGGAAAGATGAGAAGAGCAAGAAAAACCAATTGCCGCCAAAAGCAACAACAACAACATGTACGCTGTAACATTTTTCTCAATGAAACCAAAGCATGGTATCCAAAGAATCTGGTTATATTGTTATGGACAGTTAACCAACACATAGCCTCAGCTGTAGGTTATACATTGAAGCTTAAAATATATATATATATATATAAAATATCGGAAGTCAGCAGAATGTCAAAAGGAACTCAACTCTTGCATTAATGTAACTAAGATGAAGACTACTAAAATCTTTTAACTTCCGTTATTCTAGAAAGGATTAGTATATGATATGGCATGACGTGGCCAACGTAGAAAATGCTGTAGACTATGGTTTACAGCATCATATCTCTAACAAAGGAGTATCAAAGTGTTCAGATTCCTTAGACATTAATAGTAGTTGGATTCTCATTAAATCATAAATGTACAGCGAATAGTGTGTGTCTTCTCTAGCATATCTGACATAAGAATAATAATAATAATACAAAAGAAACAATTAATTGACAGACAACACCGAAATTCTTAAAGCTTGGAGAGAGAATCACTACTTTGAGCAAAGGAAAGAATAAAGTGTCACACTTCGCAAAAATTATTCGAAAGAGACAACTTTATAGGAAAACCTAAAGAAGAACAAAAGTTTTCATATAAACTGCACGTTCAAATTGAAGGTGAAGCAATGCTTTATTTTCTGTCTTTCTGGACAGACAAAGTGGTCAATAGCAATCAACCATTAACTTTAATGACAAATGCAAGTGCAGCAATTAGACAATATTTAATTAGAGAGAAAGAGAGGGGCAACTGAAGGGTGAAACAGGAAGAGGACGTAATCTCCAATCTGCATTTTGGTATCTGCAATGAGTTGACTAATCAACCTTAAGGAAGACAAAACAGATGATGATCAGAGAGGAAAGAAGTAGCAAGTATAAAAAAGAAGAAGATCAAATTCTACTCTTTGTTGGCGGTAACTCCACAAAAGCGTTGCAGAAGATGCTCCAAACTATTTCTTTCCAATTTCAAGACCCTTGACGCCTGAGTGACATGCAAAAGCATAAGTCACCATATTGGTAGGAGTCCAACACAATTTTACTTTGAAATTCAAAACAATCAATTCATGTATATATACCAATTGCACTCAAAACTATGCCTAAGCATTTCCAATCAAGAAAATGGCACTTAGTGTATGGTAACTAAGCACTTTTAATCTGCTGCAGGTGGTAACATTTCCAAGGGTACAACGTATTTTAACTTCTTCAGTAAGTACCAATGAAGTTGGGATCCTCGTAGGCATCCATAAAACTGGTTAAGATAGTTTAACCATCTAAACCAGAAGTAAAGAGCTTTCATCTATGGTCTTAGATAACAATCTCCTTTCCCCTAATTCATTGTCACATGCTAAATAACCCAAAGAAATATTTTCATAGAAAAATTAACATGGTCCACATAAACGTTAATTCTTAAAATATACCAACAAAACCAAGAATTTAACAGAAAATTCTCAAATTAAATCCTCAAGTTCATAGAAGTAGTGGCTTGACGGTATTAAACCCGTCCAGCGTCAAAGAGATTGCACACGTATATGCCAAAGTCCCGTTGAAGCCACACAATATCCCTGTCTGCTCCTTACATAACCTATGTGAATTAAGGATATTAAAAAATGCAGTAGGCTTTTTTTTTAAAAAAAAAGCAGCTATCAAAGAGACTTACCTTTTTCTTGATGGGATCCTTGAATACTTCTCTAAGATATGGGCCAACATGAATTCTAAGCTTCAAAGTACCCACAATAAAATCCCCCTGTTCTGGTAGAAATTTGCATCGAGCAAGTCAGACCTTGAAACGATCGATATTGGTTATGCTCCAAATCAACCTGAGAATAATTGCACAGAAATTAAACTAAATGAAAAGAGGTAACATATCATGAGAATAAAGAAAAAATAATCCGATGTTTGAGGCATACAAAGTCCAGTCAAACTGGTAGCCTTGATACCAGAGATACATGCACCTTTCTTCAGACTAGGCAAACACCTCATTCTATATCTTACCTGGAAGTTAAAGCGGAACATGCATCATCACATAAAGTCATATAAAAAGTTCTCAGATTCTTACCGCAAATTCTTCCACACTGCGTAATTTTAGCCGCTACATCCTTCATATCTTTTACCTCCTCAACCAGCTTGAATGAGGTACACTCAGTTGATGGGGGTTTGATGGGCTCAATACCTGCCATATCTTTATCAACAAAATCCATAACTGAGAGCTTAAAATGTTTTTTTTTCCCTCTTATTTTGGCAAGCACCACAAATTGACAAGAGATAAACCAGACAGTTTAGAAGCTATTGAACACAGTTGGAAGCATGTGAGATACTGAGATATAAGAACAAGGCAAAATATGAAATTTTTTATTACATTCATATCTAAGTATTGTTACTAAGGTAGCTCTTAAGAGCATGATAGCATTCTTAAAAACAATTGTAGCCGTCCCATCTTCTAGTAACTATAGTAAAGTCATCATTTGCCCCAAAAGAGAAAATAAGAAAGATAAGCTTGATTACAAGAATGCCTCCCCACAAACACGTGCAAATCAGATGATCTATTTTACTGAAATCCTTTATTTTTTACATCCAAGTTGCCTTAACTCTAGAAAACTTTAAATGACAGTTATATTCCCCTTATTCATCGTTCCTGTCTCCATAGGAATCATTTCTGAGCTATGAAAACGTTCAAATAACTATTTTAATCAATCTTATCTTGCTACTTCTTGCACAGAAATTCATGGCCCAGCAAATATAAAAACCTATTATCACTAAGAGCAAATAATAGCATCAAACCTAAAGCCCCAGCAATGCCAATAAAAGCATTTCAATTATATCCAACTATTCTAATCCTGCTCACAAGAATCAAAATAGCTAAAGCAGTGTCGTTAAGGCGTGTAATTAGGCACTGCGCCTTATCTCCAGCAACAAAAGTGCTTCAGATCCTTTCGGGCAAGACAAATTGATCTGGGTGCCAACAGAAACGTTTTCGAAAGGTGGTTGATGCAAAAAGCCCACCTCATGGAAGTTTTCTTATTAAATGTATCTTTAATAAAAATGAGATAATATCAAGCTCTCTACTTCTCAATGTTTGAGCATTCAACAGCAAACAAGAAATCATAAGAAAATTATTCATATTGGCCAATAAAAGAAAAAAAAAATCATGTTTTAAATGATAAAATAGGCCACTTTTTAAAGTTTATTGTCAGAATTATATATCTTAAGCTACACACACAAATACCTACATACAAAATTACATGTATACATACACTTATACTTTCCTACTAAGCGTGTTAATGAAAAGAAAAAAATATTTTTTTTTATTTTTTTATTTTTTATTTTTTATTTTTTATTTTTTCATCTTTACAAATTTTTTTCATTCTATCAAGCAAAGCTTAAGAGACATGTCTACTTGCACTATTTGTAGAGTTTTTGTACTCCATTATCAATGTATAAAATAACTATCAAAATAAAAAATATTTTAAATGTGATTATGACGTGATAAATACATAGACAAGCCTAAAAAAAAAGTAACATTTGAAAAAAAGCTATCTTTAACAAGAGATTTTTTATTGTTGGAGAACATGAGGTGAACGAGTGAGGTTATGAATTTGCAATGTATGGTGGATTGATGAATGGGCATACCATATGTACATATAAAGCTAGACATTGATTTGGGCATAATGGAATGAACATGGAATTTGCCCATTTTTCATGTCTTTTTTTGTCAGTTAAATTTATAAAAAATATATATGCACATTAAATATACTGTTCAATGGTATTGGTGAGTGCAAGTTGTTTTTTTTCCTCTTTAAAATAACTAATTTGGGTAGTTTAAAACTAAAAGATGAATAGGGAAAATATTACTACCCAACATTATTTTTTTTGTATTTGCCAAAACTAAACTCTATATTAAAATAAAAAAAAATCATTTTTATTGAAGTAATCTCATAATATTTTTCTTAAAGCACAAATATTGAAGAAAGATCACACTTACAGGAATTCTTCATTTATCGTGTTACTTATGTTACGATAAGAAGTAACTTTTATAGGAGAAATAATTATATAAAATAGTTACATCATATCAATGTATATTATTTTTCATTCATACCATATTATATAATTAGATGTATAAAAAAATTCAATCATTTATTATAATAATTATTAATTAATTATTAAAATAAATATTTATCACTTAATTACTATAATAACGTATAATAAACGATTGACTTTTTTCATAAATTAAATAAGATACGGAAAAAATTAAAAAACTTTGAAAGACACAACAATAATGGGAGGAGAAAGTAGACGTGACCAAAGCATATATTGAATGCAATCATATAAATGGTGGTTAGAAAAAGTACTAAACAAGTTCGAACATTTTTAGAACAAAAAATGTTTTAATTTAAAAGAAATTTATAAATATTAAAATTTTAATAGAATCATTAAATATTAATTTTTAAAAATTATGGCATAAATCATTAACTAAAATAAACCTTTTGAGTACTTACATTCAATCATTATGTTTTAAAATTTTATTTTGTTTAAAATTGAATTAGATAATTATTAAATAATTAAAGCCAATCATGGATAATTACAATTTTGGGAGAAATAAATTATTTTTCTTTAAAATTCTTATTATTTTAAATTCTAAAAATAATTTTTTAAAACTTATAATATATAGCTCTTATGTCAAGTAGCAACATTTGAAGATTTTTTTATAGATTATAAAATATAAAATACCATATAAAATTGCATATATAAATGTATATATTTATATATGATATAAATTTATTATATTTATTTTAAAAAGAAAAAATTTCTTATAAAAAAAAGACTAGAAAGATAGTTGTTACTTACATGTAAACTTCATAATTTATGTACCGATATTATGTTCGTATATTTTATTATATCATAATTACGTTTAAGATATTTTATATTTATATAAGATTTGATATGCGTTAATAATTTATATTATATAAATTTTAAAATATTTATATTTATTTTACATTCATATTTTTTATATTATAAAATATTTTAATTATATTTTTCTTATTTTACTGCTATCATTACTAAGAATTAACGAATTTACTTAATTGGCGAGCAAGATAAAGGCAAAATTCCTATGAAAATGCAAAAGGAAAATTAAATTCTGAATGCCGCTTTGCTTGATGACTACGCGGGGCTCATGCTGTGAGTACCCTGTTCAAGCACAAAGCCTGGCATCGGCAATGACATCCAAATCCTGATCTCTTCACTTGGCCATACAATCACCACTTCGCTTCAATTTCCAATTCCTTCCCCGCTCAACAATGTCTCATCCATCCCTCCTTGGCCCACCCGAGCTCCGCAACCCAACTCCTCCAAGGCCGGAGCCTCAAACCATCGCCGCTCCTCCAAGCAATCCCTTCATGGATCTCATGGTGGCCAAATTCAACGAAGTCGACCCTCCCATGGGCTTCACCGAAAACCAGTCAGCCACTTTTCTCTCTTCCGGTAACCCTTGCCTTGACTTTTTTTTCGACGTTGTGCCCGACACGCCGCCCGATACGCTCAGAGAGAGGCTCCGCCTTGCATGGGCTCATAACCCTTTGACCTCCCTCAAACTCATCTGCAACCTGCGCGGAGTTCGTGGCACTGGGAGAGCCGACAAGGAAGGGTTTTACACGGCGGCGTTTTGGCTGCACAACCACCATCCCAAAACCCTTGCCTGCAACTTGGATTCCTTCGCTGATTTCGGTTATTTTAAGGATCTTCCTGAGATTCTTTACCGATTGATTGAAGGATCCGACGTTAGGAAGAATCAAAAGGAGGAAATTCTTCTAAAATGTAATAAAAGGCGCTCAAGATCCAGTGTACCCAAAGAAGTTAGAACGTTAAATGCCGTTGAAAGGACTAAGATTGAGAAGGAAAATGCAAGCAGATTAAGGATAGAGAAGAGGATTGCCATGGCCAAGAAGGTTCTCGAGAGATACTCGTGTGACCCTGATTTCAGGTTCCTCCACGAGCGCGTCTCTGATCTTTTCGCGGCTTGTCTCAGAGCAGACATGGAGTTCATGAAATCTAATCAAATAACGAAGGTTGGGCTTGCTGCTAAGTGGTGCCCTTCCATCGACTCCTCCTTTGATAAATCAACCTTGCTTTGCGAAAGCATCGGCAAAAAGATGTTCCCTCGTGAGGACTACCCCGACTATGAAAGCATTGACGAAGCACATTACGCTTATAGAGTTCGTGATCGGTTGAGGAAAGAAGTGTTGGTGCCACTTCGTAAAGTTTTGGAGTTGCCCGAGGTTTATATTGGCGCCAACAGATGGGATATAATTCCCTACAAAAGAGTAGCCTCAGTGGCCATGAACTTTTACAAGGAAAAGTTCTTAAAACATGACAAGGAGCGGTTTTTGAAGTATTTGGAGGATGTCAAAGCTGGCAAATCCAAAATTGCGGCTGGTGCGTTGCTTCCTCATGAAATAATCGCATCATTGAATAAAAGCAATAATGGTGCAGAAGAAGTTGCAGAGCTTCAATGGCAAAGAATGGTTAACGATTTGCTCCAAAAGGGAAAGCTTAGGAACTGCATGGCGATTTGCGACGTTTCTGCTAGCATGTATGGGACGCCAATGAAGGTTTCTGTTGCTTTGGGATTATTGGTCTCTGAACTAAGCGAGAAGCCATGGAAAGGGAAGCTAATCACTTTCAGCAAAAACCCTCAACTTCAATCAGTGGAAGGTGAAAATTTGAAGGAGAAAGCTGATTTCGTAAGGTCCATAGATTGGGGCATGAACACCGATTTCCAAAAGGTGTTTGATCTTATCTTGGAAGTTGCCGTCCAAGGCCAACTGAATCCAGAACAAATGATTAAAAGGTTGTTCGTGTTTAGTGACATGGAGTTCGATGAAGCATCAGAATCTCCATGGGAGACTGACTATCAAGTTATAGTGAGGAAGTTTGCTGAAAAAGGTTACGGGGACGCGATTCCACAAATAATCTTTTGGAATCTGAGAGATTCCAGGGCGACACCAGTGCCTGGAACTCAAAATGGGGTGGCATTGGTTAGTGGATTTTCGAAGAATTTGATGAAGATGTTCTTGGATCAAGATGGAGATATAAACCCTGAGGCTGTCATGGAAGCTGCTATTTCGGGCGTGGAGTACCAGAATTTGGTTGTCATTGATTGAAGTCCACCTTCTGTAAGACCGGTTTTATTTATAAATAAATAATAAATATGATAAATAATTAATAAAAATAACTTAATAATATAATTTTTAATATAAATTTTAAAAAATATAATATTAATCTATTTAAAAAATAAGAAATATGCTAAATAATTATGATTTTTAATATAAATTTAATAATTATTTTTAAAACATTTAAAAAAATCAGTTAAATAGTTTTGAGCCGGGTTTATGCTGGTTTCAAAAATCAGCTGCTCTACCTCCGGTTCTAAGTTGAAACTGTCCAATCAATAGATCCGATTTTTTCATCACTGCTGCTGATGATGAACAAGTTGCTCTTTCACATGCAATATCCTTAACAACAACCAAAATGACAAATATGGTGACTTTTTGGCAACATCTTCCTCTGTTTCTTCCTATAGTCTTTGCAACTATGAAATATGCAGAACATTCACATGGAGAAGAAATCTAACCTGCGATGAAATATAGTGCTTTTCTCTTCAAACAAACTTTCCAGCAATGTTTAGATAAAAGAAGTGTAAAACCAGATTTGGTAGACCAGATTTCGGAGCATTTAACACCAAAATGCATTGCCTATTTCGGACAGACAGGAGGAGCCTTGTTGACGACCCGAACAGGGGTAGGTGGGATCGAGTCCCACCACTCTTTCAGTCGTCGTTGTCCTCGGTTGTTTCTGATATACTTCCCGAACCGTGATGTCGTGATCATGGAATGGAATACAGCAGTCATTGTGAGATACTTGAAGGGAATCACTGCCAACAATATCGCCAATCCGATCATCGTGAGCATCACTATATCTGCATGCTGAAACCAAGAACAAGTGTGCGTTAATTTGATAAGCAACCAAAGATTACTCCACATGAACCCAAAAAAAAAAAAGAGAGATAAAAAATGCAGTTGATTGTGTTTAATCTTATGTTGCCAAACTAAAAGTCAGGTAGTTGAATGGAACCTTGGGTGCCCTTGAAACCAGAACCGAATGCAATTTCAGTATCGTTACATTCGCTTCCTTTATTATCTCACGAATGGTCAAAAATCCGTATTGAGCTGAAACTATGTTCTCTCTTGTACTTGCAGTCTGGTCCGAGGCAGTGCACACGAGTATCTCCTTTTGTTTGTCTTTAAGCCTTTCTTGTCTAGCTCGTATCATATTCGCTACAACCACAAACAAGCCTGCGGATATTGCCTTGCCAACCCATTCCCTGCGATAACAACATGATTCCTAGTTGCTTTACTATCCTTACGACTTGAATTTGCATCAAGATTTTGAAATTTTCTTTACTTTTAGTAGGTGAAAAAAAAGGAAAGCAGGATTGAAACTAACTTACTTGTATGCGATTAGTATAGTCGCTGCAAATACCAGAAAAGTAGTTGCTGGTCTTTCCCATGAAAGGATTTCTCGAAACCAAGGGAATAAACTTTTTAGCGGCTTTAGTAGCTCCTACATATGCCAGAAAAATAAGTGACACCCATAAGTTTCTTACATCAATCCTAGGATCTATTCTTTTCGAAAGCAAAACTAGCTGAGGAAAGTTTCGTTGCCTCTCCAAACTGGAAAATAAAAGAGAGAGAGAGAGAGAGAGAGAGAGAGAGAGAGAGAGAGAGGATTTGTTCAAACACTAGTTTGCTGAAAGCAAAACTACAGAATTCCGGATCATGATCTGATGCGCACATTTATTGCTTACCCTGCAAACTGAATGATGGGGCATTAGAGTGGGAAGAGTGAGTAATTACCATAAGAATGAGAGCATTTTCGCTTATCCCTTCCTCTTTCAGCCCCTCGATTGCTTCTGTAGCTTTAGCAATTCCACGTCCTTCCTTTCTTGCTTGATTAATGGCGGTCTCTAGTGAGGTCTTATTATCATCTTCACCGACTGCAATAGTTTTATTCACCTCAATCACTCCTTTTGCTTCTAAACTCGATACAATCGACTCTGAAAGGTTCATTTTCCTCAATATTGAGCTTGCACTACATGGTTGTCCACCATTTACCGTCTTTAGACTCACAGCAAGCTGTTCCAGTACATAGTCCCCCTTAGGTAACTCCTCATATAAAGCAAAAATCAAGAATTTTGTGGGATTCGGGGGAGAAATTCTTAGCATTTCTCTTGCTGCATGAAGCCTTATAATGCTCAAAATGGTCCTTGCATGCATCTCCCACGCTTGTATCGGACATTCCACCTTAAATTCAGATAAAAATTTATGCATTAGCAGAACCTCCTTTGTGAGTGCCAGCCAATGGTCGCGTCTTGTGGAGCTGGTTATCTCTGGAAATTCCAGCAGAACTCCTGCGGGTCTAGAAAAGTTGGAAATCTAAACTCACTCAGAATAACAACAATCAAAATTTGTCAACAAGAATTATATTCACCACCAAACTGGCGTTGGTGATTCCATTATCAAGCAGTTAAAATTAGATCGATCAACTTTCCAGCAGATTTTTAACAACACAAAAATTGGAAATCAACCACGGATTGCTGACACTGATACATAGTTGACTAAAATTTAGAGGTTGGGGTGGGTGGAAAGTGGTACATCCACGTTTAACTAAGCAAAAAAAAACCTACGGTATCATTAAGCTTTGCCAAAATGTTATAATGTCTGACTTTGAATTCATAATCATAAACTCATAATGGTATATATTAGCGAGTATTCTTCGAGAGTGTATACTTACAAGTCAGGGGACTCGTAGATTATGGCTTTGTCAAAAAGTGGAGCACCCCATGGACCTGTTGCAGCTGGTTTAACATTGTGATCAATATTCCTTGAAAGATCAATCTTAAGCGCATTTTCATACGTTATCACTCCCGAAGCCTCAAAGTAGAGAGCATAATTAGTCAGTGTAAGCCTACCTAGAAAAGTACCCTCCACAGTGAGTATATTCCAGATGTAGAACACTTTTTTTTACCGAAAGCGAAAAAACAAAACCGAAAACAAACCAGGCCAACTTGTTCCTCTGATATGGCGCACTACTCTTTGTGAGCTAGCGGTTCCCTCGACATGCAATATAAATTCATCATCGGCTAACTCTACACCCTTTGGTTTTGCTTGTTTTTGCAAATGCTTCATGCAACTTTTAACCAACAGTTGAACCAAAAAAAATGAGGGATATTAAGCACTTAGAATATAGGAGTTAAAACAAATAAAGTAAATTGTTGGGTTCTACCACTGCCAGTATTCTGTTCTAACATTTGAATTAGAACTTAAGTCCTCTTTTTTAACAGAGTAGTTAGTTTGTCCAAGTCTCGCCGTCACTGAGAGTGCCGGTTTATTACTATATAATCATTGATTTTTATGCAGATGAGATGAAATTAAAATCACACGGTTGTGTTAGAAACCAGATTCTGCCGATGCCCCGAGCATGACAATTTTTTCTCAACTATCTATGCAAATTTTTAAGTTTGTCACTCATCATTACCAGCTAGTGATATTGGTATTTTTTTCAAGTAGAGCTCAGACGCATACTTGTCAATTTCTTTTAGGAATTTATCATATGCAGGGAAAAAGAGCCGGCTTCCGGTTGGCACAGTCAGAGTTTCGAATGTGAATCTTCGGTTAACGATATCGGCGACCAATGGAACTAATGAACTCAACCACACAAAAGCATCTTCTTCAACAGTTGGTTCATCATTAACCTATCAAGAAAGTGTACAAATCAATAGTTCAAGAATGACAAACACTGATATATATATATATATATATATGTAGTACAGGCAACAATTTCTTCAATCGATTCTTTTGACAATAAAATGTCTCAAATAAAGCAGTAAAGGCTAATGACTGATCAAAGCAATTGAATGATGAAAAGTAAATTTTCTTACAAGGAGTGGCATCTGGTCTGAATAGAAAAGAGGAATATCATCCTCCTCGGCTGGCACTTCTACTCGTATTTTTCGTTCTTCTTTCTCCTTGGCAATGCTTTCCTCCTGCTAACTCAAACATCATAGTATCAGAACCATGTATAGGAGGAAAGTTATCAACAGATAAATTCTGACAACTTTAAGGCAAATAATCAGGTAAAAGTCCATTGCAGTTATTGTATTATAGTGAATAAAGCATTTTAGTCTTTTTTATTAAATTCAGTATATTAATCCTTGTACGTTTGAACTTATAACAAACAAAGAAAAAATGGTTAATGCTGTTAAAAGAATGGTTTAAATATTGATAAAATACTGATATATCACGTTATGTGAAATTTTAAATTTTATACAAAAATAAGCTTTAGGGTCGAGTTTCGGTATTTTTCTAAATAAAATTTCAAATTTCAAATCACATGACATATTAACATTTTATCTACATTCAAATCATTTTTTATATACCGTTAACCATTTTTCCTTATTTGCTATAATTTTGAAAGTACAGAAATTAATATACTGAATTTAATAGTATAAAAACTAAAATACTTCTTTCACTATATAGCATAAAGACTTTTACGCAAGTAATTACAGAGAAAATTAAAACCACGTTTTCACTAAAAAATTTCATGAAAATGTGATTAGTCAACCAAAAGATTACAACTAAGAACTGAAGCAAATTCTCACTGGTTGAGGCTCTTCATCGGCGGCTCTAGGTTTCTCCCAAGCAAGCATCATGTCATATGTGAACCGGCTAAACGATCCATTGCTTATCCTTTCTTCTATATTTTGACACAAATTAATGAGGGCCTTTGAGCTGCAAAATTCGACTAATTTCCTCGAATAATCGCCGCCTACTTCGGGCTTCCATCCGACTTCGAATTCTTCTACCAAATGATCCACAGAAAAACCAAGTTCCCTGTGTAAATTTAGCATATCGAAAAAGCTCTTTAATTATGCCGTATATTTAACTTGTTTTGAGTATTATTCAATTAAACATAGGAAAAAAATGATAACAAAAATTAAAATACAAGCACAATAATAATTGACTAGTCATATTGTCAAACACCAAACGTAGATAAATTCAAATGCCGTGTTTTTCAACCGTAGATAATCTATCTCCAATTTTTTTAATTACAAGAGAAACTGCTAATAAATCAATAATATTTGTATAGTTTTCCCTAAAATATTCGCAATCCATACCTATATCTAACACATATTCAAAAAATAGATATAAAAATATGAAATATATGAAAAATTTAAAAAAATTATTCATATTTGATATTCAGGTTATCAATTTAATCTTATTTTTATCATGAATTTCATGTTTTCTCATTGATTTTTAATCCCTAATCACATTAAATTCTGAAACTCTAGCCCATCACAACCCTAAGAATAAATCTATCAAAAAGATCAAACTGAGAGTCTGAATAACACTATGAAAAACTATAATTTAAGAGGGGAAAAAAGTTTAAAGATTACTGTGCACTTCTTTGAAGAACATGGTTGGCGATGGAAGAAAGATGCTTCCTCATCTTCAACTTCTTAAATCTCTTATTTTGATCATCCAAAAAAAAAAAAGAAAACTATGGCTTTAAATCTTCGATATCAAAGGAAAAGAACAAGGCAAAATAAGAACAGAAATGTGGGCTTCTCTCAAGGCTAACAAGTTTGGTTGGCCATGCAGACACCTGTCGCTTACTCTATTTGCATGCATGCAGCTGTCACGTGCTAACATCTCAATTCATTTTTTTCTCTCTCTCGTTTTCTGATTTTATATATTTTTTTTTCCTATGAAAATTTGACAAAACCATTAACATTGGCACTGCCAAGCATCGAGAACTTAACTGGACCATGCCCATGAGCATATTAGGCCTGTTGCTCCGCCTCGATGGGCCATCTCAACACAACCAGTGTACTTCGCAGTGGCAGGCTCATTTGACAGACGCCTTAGGGTCTGTGTCAGTCACAAATATTGACGTATCTTTAACTAAAATTTTATGTAATCAAAGTATCAGAACTTGCTTAAAAGACTGCATCAATTGCTCTATTAATACTGAACATAATCTCATTACATTATATTCTATATTCTTTCTTTCTTTTTTTTTTTTTTCCTTCTAAATTATTGATTTATTATTTGTAAACATTTTTCAGCAAAGTAAAACACATACATAATTATATACTGCATAGAAATGAAAACTGACTGGATAACAATATTTTTTTTAATATATAAATTTAAATATGTAATATTAAATATAATACGAAAATAATATCTTAAAATTTATATAATGAATTATTAACATAATAAAATTTATATAAATATAAAAAAATTTAGAATATAATTATGATATGTTAAAATATATAAACATCAATATGATATAATTACATGATATAAATACGAGATGAGCAAAATAATCTAAATACAACAAAATATAAAGAAATAATATAAATATAATATAGATATATAAAAGTGTTAAATTTATATAATATAAATTATTTATTTATAAAAAAATTTATAAATATATAATATTTTAAATATGATTATAAAAAAAATTTAAACAATTACATATTATTTTTTTTACGTTGGGAGAGGGAGTGGGCAATGGGTATCCATATCCATTCCGTTGAGCCTTGAGTAATATAATGTTTTGAGGACTAAAGCATACGAATTTTCTTTCTCGCGAGGAAGTACAGACACCACGCTTGACTTTGGGGATGCAGCAGTGCAGGTGGTCGTGCGAGTTAATTTAATTATAGTAATTACAATATAATATAAATATAAATACATTGATTAACGGATCTTCGTACCGGTGAAAAAGGCAAGTGTGACCCAAATCCCAGCCACAGCCTCGAATCTACATTTCGATTTTTGAATCTGAATTATTTCTGGTATAGTTTGTGTCGTTGGCTGCCAACTCGACTTAAAACTTTTGATTACTTTCCAAGTTGCAGATATTTACAATTTGTGAATTATTTTCATTTATTTAGGACCATTAATTTTCTCACACTACATCTGTAATGGCCCCGTGCATGGGTGTCTAACTGTCTATATCCCATTTAAAACCTTGAAAGATAATAAATGGTCGGTTGCATTACATTGCAACCCATAAATAAATATATTAAACATACAAATTTATAATAACTATTATTATTATTTAATTTATTTGTTGAGAAAGAGGAACCAATGAAACTTTGATTATTTAATGTGTCGCTATTTTAATTTACTTTTACTTCTCCGGATCAAAATGCAAGAAAATATAATAAAATGACAAGATTGGATTAATGTCTCATTAAACTCACTGAAAATTGTTCCTTTTATGATTTTCATCTTCATATTTTTTATGGTTCTCTTTATTCCAACTTTGATGCCCAATCTGACATCGGGTATGTACGCTAATCGTGTGTGTATTTATGCGAAATTTCACGTCTAAAAAAAATTTTATAATTTTATTAAGTGATCTGTTTTATTTTTGAACGGAAAACAAAAAAAAAAAACATAATTAGTGTTTGTACGTCAGAGCTCTTATAAGACCTTGTGCGTAGAGCTCGGTTTGTGGTGGTATCCAATCCCACATTGGGTGTGTGCATTTATACGAAATTTTGCTCTTAACAAAATTATTATAGTTTTATTAAGTGACATGTTTCGTGCGTGAAAAAAATTATCTTAACTTCGATCATTAATATATTATTTTATTAAATTAATATTATATATATTTGTAAGCCTCCTCATTTAAGATTTTTAAAAAGCACATATTTCTTAGTTTAATTAATAATATATTTCAAAATGAAAAACTTTTGATTTTTAAAAGTAAAAATAAGACAGTATTTATAAGACAAAAGGACTATTTTTATTTTATTCATGAAAATATTTGAAATTTATGTTGCTTAAGAAGCCAATTAGTTATAGAAGTTCAGTTAATTTCGGCTAAAAATAAATAACCGTATGACATCATTCTTTTTTAAAGCGTTTATGATTGAATCGAATAATAATTTAAAATTTTTTTTATTTAAATTTAAATTCAATTGAATTTGAATTAATTTATATCATTATTTTAAATATTATTAAAAATTATTTTTATAATTATTATTTAAATAAAAATAATATTTTATTAAATAACAACAATTCAAATCTCCCAAAATTAAATAAAATTTATCTGAACGAAATTCAATATAGATAAAGTCTATAGAACCAGCTACACTGTCTGATCGTAAACAGTTTCTTCAAATAAAAATCGAAGATTTTAAAGTTAGATACGTGAAAATTAATTTAAAAATTTAGTAATAATTATATAAATAT
>JBBYHL010000004.1:17962350-17972483 GCA_038381835.1 Adansonia madagascariensis
ATTAGTTAACATTTGAATTTGTTTGAGTTTGATTATTTCAGATTCAGATTATTTTAAATTCAAATTATTTTAAATTTAAATTATTTTTTATTCAGATTAATTTAATTTAACATAAAATCTAAATATTAAAAAATGATTTTAACAGTTATAAAGATAATATTATATTTATATATATATATATATAATAAGCACTGTTAAAAAATTAACTTATCAAAAGGTGATTTCCTACGTTAAAAAAAAATTTAAACGGAAAATCGCCCTATTTAAAGAAAATTATAATTTTATATGGAAAATCGCCTTAAAAAATAATGTTGGTTCCGAACATTTATGAAAACAAAAAATAATCATATTTAAATAATTTTACATTATTTTCCTGTTCAAAATTTTTTCTTTTATTACTTTTTTTTTCCCCCATTTAGCCTTTCACCTCCCCACGCTTAGCTTTTAGCATTTTAAACTGAAGATCAAAAGCAGGAAGACGGAGGAGAATGGAGCAAAGATAGGTAAAAGATATTGTTTTGGACTTTTGTTTTCTGAAAGCCTATTTCATTTTCATTTTCTTTCTGTTCTAAAATGATCTCATTCCAGATTTGCTAGATCGAAGCTATTTGTTTCAATTTCAATCATTAAAATGCAGAATCCAAGTCATAGTCGATGGATTGATCAGTTTGTTCCAGAAATATATATATATATATATATATATATTTTATAAAAAAATCAGTTGGGTCCAACCTTTTTCAAGCCATCTCTAGCCATGCAAAGGTTAGGTCCAACCTCATGCAGTTGAATCTTGCCATTTTTTTTTCTTTCTAACATAATCAGTAGGAAAATTATGATCGTTCTTCGGAGGGTAGAGATACTGGACGATATCATCTTATAATTAGATTTAAATATTTATTCGAAACTACAATTGTTTGTATATATATATATATATATTAAATCTTTAGGCACAAACAGACGAAACAACTATGAAATAGATATATTATATGTAGATTGTAACTCTCACAAAGCCATAACTTCTTGCATTGCAATAAAAATAAATTTTGAAACTTTTTATGATAATAATAATAATAACAATAATAATAATAATAATATAACTAATGTTAATATATAAATTATATTAATTTTTTATTGGAATATCATAGTTTCCATGTGCCCTGCCCAAGTTCAGTTAATTTCCATCTCGACTAGCAATTTTAGATCTACGCTTACTTCTTGTCGAGTATAATTTTTTCCATATAGCATTATTTTATCTTCGGAATTTGTTTTTGTGTAGATTATAAATGTTACCGAGGTGCGGCTTGTTTTGGGTTCTTTTAGATGTGTTACGAAGTCTACCTTAGTGCCAATTTTTTTTATATTATTAAGTATTTATCCTAAGTCATTTCCGAGCATCAAAACTTCCATCTTCTTCATGAGTAATTGAAATTTGTCAACTTAGCACAAAACTAATCTAATTCTATTGTGATTTCTTGATGATAGTGTTCTACCTTAATATTGATTAGCCATTATGGATGTTAGCATTTTACTTTAATTTTCATTCGTTCATTGCTTTGAATTGAATTAAATTTCTGGTGGTTTATCGAAGCTTTTTAGTCCAATTTTACCTTTTGGTCAAATAAATTTGGAGTTCTAGGCTATTGTTTAGCTGTAGCAGAATCTGTTGGCAGGTAACTTTTCTCTTAAATTCCAAAAATTGTTACTTTTATAGTCATTTGAGCAATTAGAACAACATATTGTTTTCACTTTTTAGTGTTACCCCCTAAAGTTACATGGTTGCCATAGTTAATAAATTACTAAACTTTTGCATATCCCACACAAATATAACAAATGTTTGCAACTATCTCTGCAAGTTTATGAAGGATTATCAATTATAGTGACTCTTAATTGTGGCAGTAGTCATTTTTTTTGCCTATTCTTGCAAGTATATGTCATTTTCTATGAGTTCTTGGACAAGTGATTTCAAAAGCAAATACATTAAAATCTTCACCTTAAACTAATGATCGATGTTCATTTTGGAAACTATTGAAGCGATTAAGGGTACTAAAATAAGTATTAGAAGAACGACACAAGCTAAAAAATAGTGGAGCTCCCAAACCCAAATTGATGCTTTTTAGGTTTCTAGGTTGTTTTTAGGTAAGTAAACTCGTTATTTTCTTCGTTTTAGTTGTACATGCAAGCAAAATAATGTGATAAAGGTTAATCAACACCCCTAAATTAAAGTTGTCCCCACAATAATGTAAAGCCGTTTGGGTATTTGGGGCATAATTTTAAGACAATTAAGATGAGGCATAAATTATAATTTAGGGGTTAATCAAGGTTTTATGCGAATTTTTTAGGGGGTTGTAGGCTTTTAACTACTTATTTTAAGGTTAACTAAGACATTTTGTCCATTAATTGAGATGAGATTCTGGGGTTAATTAAGTGCACCTAAAGGCACGCTGGGTTTTCATTTTCTTTAGGCTCTGATGATTAAATTTGTTTCACTTTTATGGTGTTACATTTTCAGACGTTCTTTAATTTTTTTTTTTATCTAATAGCAATTCATGGGTTTATCTACTCACAACAGATATGAATTAGCTTTTGTTATCACATTAATAGTTAAGAATCATTTGCTATGGATTGTTTTGATGAATTGTTGATTTATTAAGTGTATATGAATTGAGTGTGCATTTAGGAGTTTGCTATAGATTGTTTCGTTGTGCCTACTATAATAGGTGATGCCAATTTAGTGGACATTAGCCTGTTTGCTATTTAGAAGATTTTAGTTGAAGTCATGATATTTGGTTTTTAATCTAATATAAATTATTAGTTATATATATGAGTGTGTGTTTATTGGGCTTTGATAGTAATTTTTAATTTTTCGGGAGGCTTCTTCCTTTGAATGACTGTTGAAAAGTTGGATTAATTGATTTTAATATTTTGTTGATATGGGTAAAGAACTTTTGGGTTTTGATTTTTTGAGAACATCAGTCATCTAATTCAACCCGGCTGATAGTTTTTGTTTGGTTTTGATAGGTTAAGTTTGAATTAAATCTATACATACATTATAGATTTTTTGAGATATTTTACTATGTTCTTTTTTCTTGAAGTGTATAAAGCTTTTGATGTTTAGATTTGAAAATAACTTTTTCATTTAAACTCTTTACTTTTGCAAGTTATATATAAGTCTGCTCCAAGTATGTAAGAGGTTTGAGTATGAAAATGTTTGCTTAATTGTAAATATGAGATACGGAGAATGAAGCAGGCAACTTAAACATCTCCTGATACTATTCTTTATGATTTTCTTTTTGGAAGCTTGCTTTTTGATTGCATAGACCATATTTTTTAAATTGTGATTCACTTTTTATCTCTTTTGACATCCAGATGGAACTGAGGTTTCAATACTTTAAAGAACATGCTTACCTTCATTGTCATTTGTAACTATTTTGACGATATATTTTTATCAAGTGATCGAAACATTCATGCAAGCTACATAATTATATTGTTTGGTATGTGTAAAAATTGAAAAGGCTATTAGGAAGTAACTCTGTTATTTACTTTATCTTTGTCTTTTTCTTTGTTTTCTCTTTTCAAATTTTACTATTTTCATGTATTTTTTTGACTTTTTCTTTGTTATTTAGATTTGCCATGTTGTTTGTTGCTGCAACTATTGTGTCATTTGGTCGTCCTCCAATTGTAGTCACGAATTTGATTTTCCTTTTGATTTGAGCTTATTGTTATTAGTTTTGATTGCATTGTTGAATTCTCAAGTTTATGATTGTTGATGTTGTTTTGCTTTCAGTTTTTATATTGTGTTATGTATGGATGTCATTTATAATAGAAATGTGATATGAAAAGATTAAATGAATGAGTGGAAGAAAATATATGTAGGATGACAAACTTTAGGAAGTTAAGCATGAAAGAGCCAATGTGGTAAGTGATATGTTATGAAATAAATTCCTCTAATTATTTGAAGAAGGCTTATAGAATCTGTTATTAAAACCATTTGAATGACATTGGTGATTTTGAAAAGTTTAGCCATTTCTATTTTTTTCTTATTTGGATTGATTTGGTATTCGAGCCGTTTGTGTTTTTTTTGCTTCAATCAAATTAGTTTCTAATTTTTCTCTTTTGTTTGGAGAGTAAGATGGGGGACTTATTAGTAAAAGTGCTTACTGCAAGAAGTTAGGTGGAAGGTTTAATTAAATATTTTCAGTCATGGCTTTCTTCAAGTATGTCTTTTTTTTTTTTTTTTTTTATGCTTTTCTTTGTGTGCCTTTGTTTTGCTTGAGCTTTTATTTTATACGTTTCTCTTCTTTTTAATAATAAAGTACGTGTCATTTTTTAAAATTATCACTTCCTTTCTAATTATGAAGAAACTAAAAAAGATAACATTGATCATTCTGAATGAACAACTTTTATTCACTTTCTATTTACCTAGATCATGCACGTCCAATTTTGAGTAAATTAAAAATGTCTAACTATTTGTTCAATGTAAAAAATTGTCAACTGTTAAATATATATTGAAAACGCTAGTATTCTTGATCAATATGATTAACATGTTGGATTAATTCAAAACTTTATATGCATTATGAGTATAATTATATTATTAAATTTATCGGTTGGTTTGTTAAAATATGAACGTTATAAAAAGTTGTGCAAGTGTGTAAAACTAAAAGTGTAAGTGGATCTCTTTTCATATATATATATATATATATATATATATATATATATATAGCATATTTGGTCTCGAACTTTAGGGCATATTTTATATTGGTTTCAAACTTCAACATGTATCAAGTAGATCCTTCTTTTACTAAAATTGTCAGACAAAAACGTTAAATGATAGGTGTCATGTGTCTAATTGCTTTGTGACTGCTGCTGATATGTCAGACATACGATATCTGTCATTTTTTAACTATTTAACTAACGAGAACGATATGATTGATGCGGAATGTAAGATTGAGACCTGATTGATGCATTTTGAAGTTTAGGACCAACATAAAATAGGCCTAAAGTTTAGGGACTATGGATGCTATTTACTAACACACATATATACGTACACACACCACGAGATGGTTATGTCTACAATCTCATGCTTAATCATTCGGTAAAAATATTTGAATACTCGTTGTATTATTGACATATTTATGATCAATATCTGATGAACGAAAAAATTTGTCAGGAATATAAAGGTATCTGCATAAATATTAATGTAAAGTTTTACTAGTTGAAGGAGAAAATAGAAAGAGAAGAAAAATGTACAAGTCGAAATTGCAAGAGCTCTGCCAGAAGAAAGGATGGAGATTACCAGAGTACAATACCATAAAGCAGGGCCAAGATCACATTCCTTGCTTTGAAGCTACCGTAATCGTAAACGGGACGCCATTTCGGTCTCAGAATCCGGCCAGGTCTTCCAAAGAAGCCCAAAACGACGCCGCTCGTCTTGCTTTCCTGCATTTCACATCTCCTCCACTTCCTGATTCTGGTACTGTCCTCAAACCCAAAATACAAATTTTATTTTTTTAATTTCTCTTTGGTCCCGAAGAAAATGAGGGAAAATCAGAAGGAAACAATTGTTCATGTTAGCATTTATAGAAATTCGTTTTTTTTCCCGGTTTTTTTAATGTGTAATGCAATTTCTAGGAAATCAATCTGTTTTATCTTTTCTTTTTCTCTTTTATGTCATTTCTACATGTTTTTATGATTTTTTCCTTTTTTTGGGATTTAAGTTATTATTTATTTTGATGTTTAATTTAGTTTAGATTAAACCTAGAATAAAGCAATCATTTAACTAAGTTTAACGATTTTTTTTGAATGGTCAAGTAAATTGTTAGCCTATGTCTGGATTGATTTAGAGAATTCTAAGCTGAATTTTTTTCTCTCTTTCCACACTTTCTTAACTTCAATGAAGTGGGAAAAATGAAAGAAACTTAAGATCTTGGAATTTATGATTTTGGGTAATATTTTTTATTGAACGTAGCATGCATTTGTTAGAAAGTAAATTTTGTTTCCATGTTTAGTTGCTGTGATTCTTACAGGTTCTTGAAATGCAATTGCTAATTTAGATTGTAATATTGCTAATGGAAGGGCATTGCAACCAGAAAGACAAGAAGTGAATCGACATTCTCAGGTCAATGAATCTGCCACCATTTGCAAAGATAATGAAAAATTTAAAGGTCAGTAATCTTCTTTGGTACTCGAATGTCGCTAGTATTCCCACTCAAACCAAAAGAAAAAAGGGATAGCTCGTTTATTTTAAATTTTTCTTTCAACATTAAAGGTGATAAATGTGGTCCATGTTCCTATTAGAAGTAGACCTGGCAATTCGTGTATTCATGTTATGTTTGTGCTTTTAGTCATGTCATAATCGTGTTTATTATATTTTATATTTATACGAATTTTGATACGTTAATAAGTCGTATTAAAAAATTTTTGGAAATGTATTCGTGTCATGTTGTGTCGTATTTTTGTTGCTTTATACGTGTTGTATTCGTATAATCATGTCTAAAATTGTCGGGTCTAATTAGAAGTTCAGTGGCTTCTCTTACATGTCAAGTGGAATTCATAACCTCAATTAGGGGCTTAAAATAATGCTTTTTAAGCTTCAAACTGGAGGCTCAAATGCAAATAATTTTTTTCAGTTTTTATAAAATATATTTGCATGGTACATATTATTATTATTATACTGACATGGAAACTATATTCATTTATAAAAAAATGGAAAATAGGCACCTAATAAGCACAAAGCTATTACATAAAAGCCTCTTTTATCTCCTGCGAACAAACGCACAAGATAACCTTTGATACACGGCACTCGATGTTTAACTACTTTACTGAGGGCAGTCAAATCACAGAATTCATTGTCTTCTCCTCTAAGGAAGTAAAGAACCTCACGTGCTCTTTCTCATATCACCTATATGTATTCAAAATGGGGTTGGAGATAAGCCAAGTTGCTTGCTTAGCAGCCAACAAACGAACCAAACTCATGCCTAAACATAGGTTTCAGCATTAATTAAAGGTGAACTTTAGCTTGTATAGATTTTGCAAGGCGCTGGTTTCTATCTTCATTCATTTTCTCTACTGCTGAATACAGCTTATCAATTGGCTTATTTTTGCTTGATATTGGCTTTATCTGTGAGCAATTTGAGGGCTTAACAATTGAAACTTACTTAACTTGCTCAGCTCGAACATGGTTGCAATCTGTTGAGCTTAGTCAAGCTTCACCAGAATTTTGTAGCTCAAGCTAGCTGGTTGGAGCTCAAGTTCAGCTCTAGCTATTGCATCAATGACCAAGCTTGAAAACTATTTTGACTAGCTTGAATTAGCTCCTAAATTCTACCCTGCTAGGAGAAAGTAATTTAAAATATAAAACCATGAAGGTCCAATAATTATGCCATTTGTGCTGAGTTCCTTGAATCTGTTGACTTCGGGTTGATTGAACTCACATAAAGAGGTGGCTCTTCTGCTTTAGGATGCCTGCAATACCTCATTTAAAACTCTTTCACTTGAACATTGGAGCCAATTAGAATATGAAAAGCAAAATTACCAGCTGAGTAGATAGTAGTAACAACTGGACATTGGGGCTGTTAGATGCAGGTTGCATGGCATTCAACATATTGCTGATGGTCCTATTAACAGACTTCTTGGCAAGAATTGGAGTCTTGATGATAGATGTTTGTCTAAGTTCCGACTCGTCATTTTTGTTGTCTTGTTCCTTCTATGTTGTTTCCTGATTCTGCGGACTGTTTTCTTGTAGCAGGGTTACTGCTGCTCTTTGGTCGAATGAAAAAGCTCTTTTATCCAAAAAATGAAACACACACTGGAAACACCTTTCATGTCTGAACTGCCCTGTTTCCAATTATGCTCGCCCTGTTTTCCATAGTACTTCAACATGGCATGTTTTTCTTTCTTTTGACATTATTCTCTGATCTGTAATTGGTTTGCTTATAGACATGCAACATTTATATAAGAACCTACTGCAAAATTTTGCTCAAAAGAGAAATCTCAGCCAACCCATGTATTCATGTGAGTTTGAGGGTCCTCCTCATGCGAGTCGCTTCAGGTGCAAGGTCACCATCAATGAGAAAACCCATGAGAGTTTGGAGTTCTTTCCAACAATAAAGGAAGCTGAAAGTGCAGCTGCAAAAATAGCATTATTGTGTTTGTCACCGGATGCGATTGAAAAGGTCCAGTTTATTTATTAATGTAGTGTTTTTGCCTTTGTTGATTTACTGTCATTTAGGATATTTGTGAAAATATTCAGTTGTTGCAAATGTGGAATAGAGTTTTAGCTTTTGCTGTCTACATATTTGTTTTCTTCTTCAGGAAGGCTGTAGCTTGTACAAGAACCTTCTGCAAGAATTAACTCAGAAGGAAGGTTGTCCTCTGCCAGTTTATAGTACAACTAGATCTGGTGAAGCCCATGCATCGACATTTGTTTCCGTTGTAGAGGTAAAAGAGAAGGTTTTCACAGGACAGGAAGCAAAAACGAAGAAGCAGGCAGAGTGTTTGGCAGCAAAAGTCGCATACATGAACTTAAAAGACTGTATGTGTTCTAAACCTCCATTTCCGTTTTCTTTATGTTTGAATTGCATTGTAATTTTTGGAAGACGCAGGAAATTTTGTTTGACATGTTTGCTCTAAGAGCATAGCTTTTTGAGAGCCATGGTATGCAATTTTTAAATTCATCAAATTGGTAGAGAAAGATGATTTATGTGTATCAAGTGCTGAGAAGTAGGAAAACATACCTTTCCTCTATGTGCCCTCAATGAACTTAGTGGGAGTGAGCTCGGCTCTGTTGCATAAGGTGGAGACTTGTTAACAAGTTTCCTTAAAACATGTCCTGTGCTGGGACCATCAAAATTTTCATGAGGCTAGAGACTGTAAGCCTGTGATGCCATCAATGTTAAGTTCTGATCCCTTTTTCTGAGTATTATGATCCGTTTCAAATTTCCCCCCGGTTAGTGAGTAGTTATAAAGTGCTTACAAGTGTGATTTCCTTTTCAGGCAACACATATAGGGGCCCAATGGTTATTGCTCCTGCCTACCAAGAACGAGAAGTGCATATTCTCTCATCTTCTAACTTGCCGTCAAATGTCAAGGCTGATACCCAACCAAATCTTGGATCCCAAGCCTGCACATTGCTTAATCCTATCTCAACTTCAGGAAAGGATCAGGAGGAGGATAGAGGTGATTTTTCTTATGTAAACATTCATTTACTACTTGAAAAATATGGTTGACAAATTGCTGAAATTGCATGCAAATGGTTTTGTATTTGGTGCCTTCTAGAAGTACTTACGCTTGTTAAAGGCCAATAGTTAGCTGGGAGGCAAACTATTTCATGAATTTCTGGGTAGGATAGACCATTAAAGACCTCACTTCTTATGCCACACTGCACCACGCAAGATCTTTGTTGCTGACATGGATGAACCATGTTAATCATATTCGAATGTGAGTGTCGGATACAAGTAGGTTTAATTTTTTCATGTATCTGAAGGGTCCTTAGAGGGTCATATTCCCTTACCCATATCCAAAAATGTTGGACATGAGTGTCGGATGCAAATACTTAAATGAAGAGTTGGAGCAATGTAGTGGATGAATGCAAACCTGCGAGTGCAAATGCATGCATGCAAACCTGTGAGTGCATATACATGCATGCAAATGTACTTTATTCATTTAACCAGAGTGCATTTCCTTTTATCTTTTGCATTCAAATTGCAAGTGCATATACATGCGTGCAAATGTACTTTATTTATTTAACCAGAGTGCATTTCCTTTTATCTTTTGTAGTCAAATTGCAAGTGCATATACATGCGTGCAAATGTACTTTATTCATTTAACCAGAGTGCATTTCCTTTTATCTTTTGCATTCAAATTGCATGCATGCTATTGAATATTTAGCGTCTGAGATATATTCTTATAGCCTTGTTTTCATAGCATTTTCATGTGAATTGATTGCAGTCAGTGGAACATTCAGCAATCATTACCTCTCTGAACCATTCCCACAACCAGAGATGCCTGCAGATTGGCAAAGTAATTCATCCTAGTCGGATCCATATGATCATCCTCAGCCGGAAGATGACCTTTCTACATCTTATTTGCCTTCTAAACACTCGGTGGCTACCATTTCGGTTGAAGATTCAATCAAG
>JBBYHL010000004.1:18046316-18062542 GCA_038381835.1 Adansonia madagascariensis
ATATTTTAAAAAATGTTTAATATATTTATGTATTAAAATAATTTTATTTTTAATATAAAATTAAATATTTCATGTTATATCTCTATCATAAATAAAAAATTATTATTAAATTATTTTTTAAATTTATAAAATAATTTTTTTTATTAAAAAATTCATAAAAATAAAATTTAAGACGATTTTTTAAATCATATTTCATTTTTTTGACTGTAAGAGTTCAAATTACCCAATTACTTTTGTTAGTATTTTTCTTTATTCTCAATTAATAAAAAATAATTCTAAAATATTTTTTCACGTATTTTCTTTATTAATAACTATTTATTGTAATAATAATAGATAAAATATTTTTAATTTATTAGTTTATTTTGTACTTATTTCAAAAATTTTTCTTCTCATTACACATTGTGCAAGAAAATAACATTTTATTTCTCTTTAATAATTATTAATTATAATAACTAATAAATATTTTTTATTTATTAATCAACTTTATAATTCTTCAAAATTTTTTGTTCACAAAACTATCTGAATCTATTAAAAAATAATATTAGCTTCAATTTAAATTCGCTAAATATCTGAATTTATTAAAATTTTTTAAAAAAATAAAAATATAAAGTTGGTAATAATTAAATATGTAAATATATATATGATGGTGTAAGATATTTGAATCCGTTATCTATATAAATAAAGAAGATTTGGATATGTAATAGATTTGAATATCCAACACCATCCGAATTAAAGTTAAAGTGAATCCGGATAATAAGTATTTAAAGATTCATATCCAAATCTGCTTTTAAATCTATTGTAAATAGTAAATACAATATTAATATTTGAATATGTAAAAACAGATCGAATAATACTGACTGTCAAATTTTTTACTATTCATTATCATATTCGTAAAAAAATATCAAAATTTTTTATATCCTTATTAATGATTATTTATTATAATCATTTTAAATTATAAATCTTTTAGGGTGAATAACTCATCTTGTAATTTATCAATCAAATGAAAAAAAAAAAAAAAAACAGCTCGCAAAACAAGAAACCCTAAGGGATTCTTTTAATATATAGGTATAGAAATGATATTAATTTGTCAATATTTTAAGATTTTTTTAATAATATTAATAAAATTTATATAAATATAAAATATTTTAAATATTATTATAATATAAAAAATAAAAATACATTAATTATCGTATATCCTGCTTTAGACTTATCTAAATTTTGATAAAGATATATTAATTTATAAATGGATCACATAACCAATAGATTCAGGAAGACGGTTATATTATGTATTTTTTAATTTTTTATTATAATAATTTTTAATTGAGTTATGTCATTAATTGTAATTTTAAATTTAATAAAAATTTTATTATAATATAAATAAACTGCATACAAAAACCAAAATCATGGACATTTATTTATTTATTTATTTTGTATACATCTCTAGTCAGAATAAACAAATATTGTTCAAATTATGTCGCTATTATTACTGTATTAAATTGTGGTCATTATAGTTATACAAAAGCCCTACTTAGCCCTTAAGGATGCCAGGTAGGATGGAAGTGGGACCCACGCGTCTCTGCAAGTCAATAAGAAAAGAAATATTATTTCATCTTTTTTTAACTATTTGATAGTGATATTATGATTTTTAAAAAATTGTATATAAAATATAAATTTTCAAGTTTTAAGCAAATATTTAAACATATATAATTGCTTTTGATATAACTGTTCTCAACACTAAAAACACATTTAAAATTTAATTAAAATATCATACAATATAATATAAAAAATAATATTAATATATTAATATATTAAAAATTATATAATATAAATTATTAATATATTAAAATTTATATAATATAAATACTTTAAATATAATTATAATACATAAAAATTAATAGATATAATATAAAAATCGAAAATGCTTGCCCTAAGCATTCAACTATTTGGACTGGTGGGGCCCTCCTCCTCCCAAGTTATCCCTTTTTTCTACATTTAGATACTTTTCAATCTAAATAACATAAAATATTATCGTTACAAAGAGTAAAAGAACAAACTAAAGATAAATAGTCAAATAGATAAATAATAAACAAGTATTTATACAATTTGTTGGTATCCTTTAGGGCGGTTAGAGGTGATACTCCTTGAGCAAAGTTTGCAGCACAGAAAAACAAGTTAGAGGGGCGTGGAGCGGTGATTTCAAAACGCATTCATATGCCTAAGTTATTTAATGTTCTCGAGAGTTAAGCTCAAGAATGAACTGACAAGGAGAAGTGAAGAATGGTGAAGATAGGAGAAGTAAAAAATGGTGAAGATGCTTACCTAGACTTACCTAGTCTCTTTTATACTCAGAAGCTCGTGTAACTTACCTCTTTGTAGCTGGCACAATCACCAATCTGTTTGTCCTTCCAATGTAGTAGATGTGCAAGTCAGCACGACACTTGTTAGAGAATGTAGAGTGATCCTTACTTGGTGATTCAAGATAGATATCATTGCTTAAGGTAAGCTGCTAAATAGTCTTTATCAGACAATCTTAGACAAGTTTCATTGTGTAAGGTAAGCCACATAATGAATTAGGATGAGTGATATTCTAATCGACCTAACTTTTTTTGGATTTGGTCAATCATAGCAATCAACTTTAATTGCCTTAACAATTTGGGCTTGGTCGACCTTCCCCTCTCTGTTTGAGCGATAGGCATTGGCCCTTTATGGTTGGTTATAACATTATTTATTAAAATGAAACAAAAAAATGTTATTCACAAAATATAATGAATAAGATTCATAATTTTAAATTAGAACTTAAGTTTTGATAAAAAAAATGAATATAGTTTATATCTTGTTGTAAATGTGAAATTTTAAACTTTAATTTTTTTTTAAATAAAAAAGAAAAAACCTGATGAAAATATTAAAAGAAATAACATTCTAATGTGATACATTAAAATATAAATACGATTACATGATATAAAAGAATAAATAAAAATGATACAAACACGACATAAAAAATAATATGAATATGACATGAATGTTTTAATATTTACATAATATAAATTATTAACATATCTAAATTTATATAAATATAAATATCTCAAATATAATTATAATATGATAAAATATACAAATTATCTAATCTATAATATCATTTCTTTGTAATATGTATATATCATATTTTATATTTCTTTATAAATTATATAAATATGCCTGCAATAAAAATTATTAAATATATTACAATATAACATAAAAGTAAAAAATATATATTGGATATATTATTTTATATTTATTTTATATATTTATATCGTATTTTATAGCTTGATGATTAGCTGCTTTCACGTTCTCCAACCTGCCGCGCCAAAATTGAAGCTATGAAGGGCAATTGTGTAAATTAAAAGATTTTCAGACCAAGAAAGCCAAGGTTTTTTAGTTTTCCGCCTAAAGAACGTTTCTCGTCTTAGAAGTTAAAACCGTGATCCAAATCACCCTCCTTCGAAGCCTGACAATAATCGCCGTTAATCATCCATCAAATCAGGGAGAGACCCTCAAATTTCAACGCCCATGATTAAATAATTTCCCTACAACCCAATACATTTAATGACCTCTGTCTCCACGTTTTCTTGTAGCTGCTTCGCATTTTTCCAATTCTGAAACAGATCATTGCCTCTGTTTAATTTCCTCCATTTTTCTCTCTTAAAAATTTACAGAAGAAAAAGAAAAAAAAAGAATTTGAAACCCTAAAAAGGACCTGGTTTTTTAATTAAAACCAGGTCTTAATAATAATAATAATAATAATAACAACGATAATTAATGTCAATCACATTTTATATCAGATCGTTTTAGGTTTCTTAATTTTTGGTTTCTTCTCTTTGAAGCTTCGTTGGAGTCTTGTTCATCTTTTCCACAATGAACAACCTTCTAACGGTAACATTGTGATGTTTTCTTCTCTTTATTTGAAAGGGGAAAGGGTGTTACTTCCGAATTATTGTTATTTATTTTATTTAGCTTCGTTTCTTTGTTTGCCTGTGTTGGTTTCTGCTTGGATCTAAGGTTTCTTTTTTTTTTCTTTTTAAATGATTACGATAGCTGTATTTTGTAAATTTTATTTGGATTGTGATTAACAAAGGAAAAGAAAATTAATGTTTGGCGGATTTTATTTTATTTTTTTTGTTCTGTTTGGATTCTGTGAAAATGGAGGGAAATTAAATGAATTACGAATTTTTGGATTCTGAATCTTATTGTTTAGGATCTAATGAGCTATTGAAATGCTTTAATCAAGCAGGAACCGAATCAATTTAGAATTTTCATTAAAAAAACTAATTAATTAATTAATTGGTTTTAGGAGTTGAAGAGTAGATCAAAATAACTTATGGCTTAAGCTTGTAAAAGAATGTGCATTGCATGTATTCTTTTCTTTTAAAACTAAGCGGGAACTTGATTGTGTTATATAATTTTTATTTTTTAGTTATAAGTAGGATATTTTCAGATGGCTATCGTTGTCAATTCTTGGTTTGTTTAGAATAACCAGATGATCTTATCCTTCTTGAATTATGCTTACTATTTTTTTAATCATGGCTAGGTTGAATCTAATTGCACTTACTTATTTTGTATTTGTTGCAGGATTCATTTGGTCATGGATCCCGACGCGGAGATATCGAGTTAGGATTTCAGATGAATTCTGGAGAATTGGGCCTTCAACATTTCTTTAAAAAGGTGCTTTAGACTTCTTGATATAGTAGTAATCCTTTGTAAACTAAGTAGAAGTATATTCGATTTTGCAATTGCAACCTTTGTTTTCCCTTTATGTTTCATCTCTTAATGTTTATTCTGTCGTTCAAGTTAAATTCTTCGTTACGGTAAAGTCTAGCCCGAATCACTGCTCTTGTACTATGTTTTGATTTTGCCAGGTTGAAGAGATAGATAGACAATATGAGAAGCTGGATAGGCTACTCCAAAAGCTTCAGGTATCTGATTTAATATCTTTTCCTATTCCTTGTATTATATCAAAGCTTGAAGATTCTCGAGGTATCTGTCTTGAATTTTTTCATTCTACTATGAATCTTAGAAAATGTTCAATATGATTCTTCTCAAAAGTGACCGAAACCTTAAGGATTCCTCAGTCCTTTTATCCTCCTTATTCAAGCGCTAGACTAATATGGAGAAGAGCTAAAACTTTTGTTTGGATCTTTCTTGGGCTTTGACATAGTTAATCTTCTTCCCCCTGTCCTGATTTCAAAGTTGTTCAGCTTTAGTATTGGTTCAATGATTTTCAAAAGGACTTGCAGTGTGAAAGCACTAGGATCCTACTCTCTTTCTAGCCACCAGACCTAAAATGTGAGATTGTGAAGGAATCTATTCTAAGTTGTTGAATTGCAGTGTAATGTTGGTAAGTACTTGCATTCTTGTTTCATGCATCCCTGCTTTGGATAATTGGACACTGTTTGATACTTTAACAGTTGAAACCTACCTAACATAATTGTGGAGTGATTTTCAAGTGATGAATCTTGTAAGCAATAGCACTGAATATTGATTAAGATGTTCTGATGTTATTTTCTTTCAAATATTGTATGCAGGATGCACATGAGGAAACCAAGGCCGTGAGTAAGGCTCCTGCCATGAAATGTAAGCAATAGTCTCTTGTATGTTTCTCTTACATTATGGTTCCAGTAAAAGCTGCAAGAAAAACAAATGATGAGGCTTGTGCTTGTATCCTTTTTTTTATCGCTTTGCTATTGAGAATATATAAAAGCCCATTCTTCATGTACTTGAATTTTGTTTACACTGTTTTGAAATACTCATGGATGCTATTATCATCTGTAGCTATCAAGCAGCGAATGGAGAAAGATGTGGATGAAGTTGGAAAAGTTTGTCATTTTATAAAGGGGAAAATTGATGAATTGGACAGGGAGGTAATGTCACTTGCTGGTTTTATTTTGGTTATTTGCAGTCCGTAGATTCCTCATCTCATGTCTTGATGTTGGACAGAATTTAGCCAATAGGCAGAAACCTGGATGCGGAAAAGGATCAGGCGTAGACCGGTCGAGGACAGCAACCACTCTGTAATATACCATCTTTTTTTTTTTTTTTTAATTGTTTTGTAGTCCCCTTTAGTATATGATCGAAACTGTTATGAGTGCTAGTACTAAAATATGCTTACCAAAAATCTGTTTATTTTTATTTTGGCTGTGGTGATTTGGTTTAATGAAATCTGATATGGCTTTTAAGGATGCATGGCTGCTGCCATTTTTGTTCATACTTTAAAAGAAACGATTGGTTATACTTTATTTCTTGCAATGTGGATGACTGGTGGTAGCCTAAAATGTTATTTCTGTATTATGTTGTTAAATTTACTAGAAATATAAAACAAAAAACTAAATTTTGTTTGTATTAATTGCTGAAGCTATAATGGCAAAGCTTTCTATAATATTGCATGTTATTATCATATTATATCTAAAAGCATTTTTATATCTTTCCTTGAAAGGGGCTTCCGAAGAGTCTTCAGTTGCTGAAGCTTGTTTTCGTGCCATGTTTCGTGATAATTACATTGGTCGTGGTGTTTAAACTGGTCACTACTTCTGGTTCATGTTTAGGGCTGTGGTCAAAAGATCAGTTACTGTTTATTAACTCTTAGTTTTGTGTAATCCAATTTATTAATGTTTTCAAAGCGCTGCCCCTTCAACATCGCTCAAAGAAAAAGAAAAGGCTAGGAATGATCCTAAAATTTATATGACCATTTTTTTCCCCACATGAAATGTTTGTTTTCAAGCTTTTGGGCTTGACGGAACTTTATCATATTTTGAGTTCATATAACAACTGTCTTTTTGTTGCAGTGCTGTGAAAAAGAAGTTGAAAGACAAAATGACTGAATTTCAGGTATGTCAGATATTTTAAGGTTTTATTTATTTGCTCAGCCGGTATCTCCTATTTTCTTTACTTTGCTATGTTCTATGTATTTAACTATTTCAGGTTCTGAGGGAAAAAATCCATCAAGAGTACCGTGATGTTATTGAGAGACGTGTTTTTACAGGTTAAGATGCTCACCTTATGGTTATTAATTTCTATAATATGGCATGATATGTAGCTAATATTTATCTGCAATGATTATTATGATTTCCAGTGACGGGCACAGTACCAGATGAGGCGGTATGATATGCTTCACTCCTGATATTATGAATAATTCTCTATCCTATTTGGCCCATATCTGACTGTTCAAAATTGTTCAGACAATTGAAAAATTGATTGAAACTGGAGATAGCGAACAAATATTCCAGAAAGCAATTCAGGAGCAGGGCCGAGGCCAGGTTGTCGTAATTTCTGACTTTAGCAATTTCAGGAAGCTAATATTTGCTGATCATCCCTAAAACCTTCTTTGTTTTGTAGTATTTATTTGAAGGATATGATATAAAACTATTTTAGAGTTTCAAAATTAAGCTTTCATTTTGACTGCTTGAGGACTAATTGTCGGTATTCTCTTCTATCCCGTCTCAAGCTGCGGTGACACTTGTTGTAGTTAGTGGGACTGTGGTTTGGTGAAATATAAATGATCAGAAATTGGTTATGGCTAAGGTAATGTATGGTGTGTTTGCAGATAATGAGCACTGTGTCCGAAATTCACGAGCGCCATGAAGCAGTAAGAGATTTGGAGAGAAAGCTTCTCGAGTTACAACAGGTACTTAATCAGTTTGTTGCCCTAAGGTGCATTGATTTGATTAAAATAATTAAAATATCCAAATTTAAACTCAGGGCTATGCCTTTACTCCCAAAAAATCTTAAAGGTCTATTCCCAAGCATCTTTGAATGTCATGGTGAGGCATATATACTGCCCATACCGCCATACGGACTTGAATCAGTGCTCTTTTTTTAATATCTGTGTCCTATTTGTGTCCTATGTGTGTACGTGAGTTTATTATGGAGTGGGGACATTTAATTATCAAATCTGTCACTGGTTTTAGAGCGAGTGCCCTTCAGAAATGTTTTAAATATGTGCAATTGTTCAATGAAATACAGATCACCATAGGAATATGAAGTTACATCGAAGATCACATACGGAGAGGACGTATTTTTGGTATACATAATTAGTAATGTTCTTTATGCAGATATTTTTGGATATGGCGGTGCTGGTCGAAGCACAAGGAGACATGCTAGACAACATCGAATCTCAGGTAATCGAACTCGATTTTATAGTATCTCTATCAAATATATATCTTACAGGCAATATGGATATAATCCCCAGGGACCCTTAAACCTTGCAATTAAACCCTTTTTTTTTTCCCTTATCGTATAAAAATTTCCAGGTCTCGAATGCAGTCGATCACGTGCAGTCGGGGAATACCGCACTGAAAAAGGCGAAGAAGCTACAGAAGAACTCGAGGAAATGGATGTGCTTTGCTATCATCATCCTTCTCATAATTGTTGCAATTATGGTCGCTGGTGTGCTCAAGCCCTGGAGCAACAACAAAGGTGCTTAAATTGTGTTGTGCCATTAATTTGTTTATATATATACATATATATACATATATATATATATATATATGAAATGGGTCATTGATCTCTCTCTCGGCCGTTGTTCATGATTTGATGTCTATTGGTTGATACTGTCATTGATTAAAATTTGAAAATTTATAAATATTCTTTTGATATAAAAATTATAATATTATTACGGTCGTGGTTGATTTTGTATAGAGATGTGGTTTCACTGTTCGTTTTATTTTAATAAATGAAAATAAACATTGAGCTTTTAAGGAGCATTTTGGATGGTGAAAATATTAGAATATTTTAAGTGTTAATCGACAGTACTTGTATCTTTGTGGCATTTTTTTTCATCATCAATATTTGAAATAGAGGAAATAAAAATCTTTATGATTTAAATCTATTTAATTAAAAAAAAAAAAAAAAGGTACAATCATACTCGTCCACTTTGAAATTGAAATGATTTAGATTTAAATTTAAATTAATTTGATTTTACATGTTAATAAAACATTGTTTAAGAATTATTGATACTAAAAAATAACAATAATAATTTATTATAAATAAAACAATATTTACCTTTAATCACCAATCAAAAAAGAAAATAAAAACTAAAAAAAGTAGTAAAGAAATCCAACTAATCGCATAATAAAAGAATTATCGTAACGATTCAACTAATCACATAGTAAAAGAATTATCATAACGAAACCATCTCAATGACACCCTTTCTCTACTTAAATTTACACTCTTTTAAATGAAAAAAAAAAAAAGTAGAAAATATTGCAGCAGCTCAGAGATTACAGCAATGGGATTTTAGCTTTTCTCCCAATGTTTTGGTTTCTGAAAGAGATAAGGAGAGGATGTAATTCATCACTGCATCAAATCTTTCACACACTGTTTTCATGTTAGAAAAACTTTGGCGTATATAATGCATATATATAAATAAATCTTTTGGTTTTGTATGGACTGGGGAATTTTGCTTGAATGAATCATAACTCAAAAAGACAAAAATTTTGACGACTGATTTTTCTCAAAAGATTATATTAGAACAGTGAAATAAAAGAATGGTTTTGGTTGTTACCCTCGTGTCCCGAAAATTTTTTCATATGCGAAGCGTGTTTGCCCGTAAGCTGAATTCCTGCCGGTTGATGATGTAAAAAGGAAAATGTATCGTCTGTATATCCGGTTAGTCATTAGGATCCCATTCTTCATCATGTTCGATTGTTGAAGTTAAGCTACTCGTGAAATCAGCACCATCGTGTTCTAGCTGTTCAACCAAGTCATTCTCGTCTTCAGCCGATGATTCACTGTCGTCGTTTCTAGCCACTTCAGCACCAGCTGACTGCATCCATTTGGGGCACTCCTGTTCATCTCCATACAAAAACCTGCCATCTTTGCCTTTTATTGGTTTTGTGATTTCGAGTGAAGAAATCCTACAAGAGCATTCAGGAAGTGGATGCGATAGAAAAGAGTTTGGCTTTGACAATAGCGATTGCCTGATGAGACCATCTTCGTTCAAACTTCTGTTCAGATGTTCCTTAGCTAAGAGCGTCCAATTACGCTTGGGATGGTACATATCATCACGGGTAATTTCGAAGAGTGCAGCAATAGTTTTCCTGATTGAAAAAAATAAAATAGATGGTGTCAGACATAAATATAAAGATGAACTAATTTTATTTGAAGAAATTTATATGATAGCGGATTCGCCAATCACTCAAAATGCATGCACAGTATAATGCAGAAATAACTTCAGAGGGATTTTTCATTCTACTTGCTACCATAAAAAAGGACAAACTCAGTTTCAATGGTAAATTGAAATATTGCTTTAATTAATTTGAAATATTCATGAATTTAGCTTTCTGCATATCAAACCTGTCCGGTCGATATGTTCTAGAAGAAGCCCTCTCGTACAACCTCTGTCCCATAACCAAACCCGAGAAATCCGGCCATCCACTACCATCATTGTTAAAACCAGGAAAGAATACATCTGCTTCAACAGAGACTATATAATCAAGGGCATCCCAAAGTAACCTGTGAGCTTGCATCCTAAGATCTGTGGGTGAAGGATCTGGTTCCTTGTCAGTCTCAGTAATCCAACCATACCAGCCTTCTTTTTCGTGTTGATATATGGGCCTATCAGGAGGTGGAGGAAGGGGCCGGGGCCGGGGACCAGCCTTATTCCACTCTTCTTTAAGTTCTTCCTCAGTTTTTGGAGGAGGTAGTCGAAAAACATCAGGAGGAAGAGGTGTTTCAGGACCAACCAAGTCCAACAACTCTGTCTTGCTGCACAAAGAAGTGCGATCCACTAGGTTTCCAAACATAGCACGGAGAGGGATCAGAAGACGTTGACCACCAAAAGTTTGAGAACCTGCCAAGTATATAATTGTTTTAGAAGGATAGCCCATAGCACGAAGAAGAAGCCCGACCTGCAAAAATTAGGGAATAGACAAATATAAGTGAAGCACAACAATCCAATACTATTGTCACTAGACATCCTTATGTCTACTCGATGAAGGACTACCTTAAGACCTTAGTAGGCTATACTTTTAAAAGGGTTAGATTGGATTTCCTATTTACATTAAGATGTTTCGTAATTATAACGGCATTTGATAAATTCTGTTTCCAAGTTGTTCTTTAATTCCGCCCCTATCGTTTTCTCCCCCGGTTTCCCATCATTCTCTGTCCTCTTTTTGCATTACTTTCATCATATCACTGAATAAGTATGTGATTCCAAGGCTGTTGCAACATATGCTAATAAAGCATAAGATTACAAGCAAGTAGCATTTCTCTGTTTAAAAGCCATTTCCCCTCATTTTCAAGGTTGCTAGCTTAGATCAACCAATAAGATCCGGGAAAGATTCCTTTGTAAAGTTGCCACTGAGCTATTCACATTCTTTCCAAACAAATTAGAATTCAGAACCAAAAAAAGTATGCCTTAGAATACACTTTTTATCATAGTCCACTCCCATTATTAGAGATTGGAAAATTATAAAAACTCTAATATTTTATGGGGACAAAAAAACTTAATAATTAGGACATATAAACTTCGATAAATAACTTTCAATCGGTAGAACTTCAGAAAGGAGAGAAACGAGGAAATTGTCAGGATCAAGGAATAGAACACAAATGAAAACATAGAAGGAATAACAAAACTTCCGAAAATATTACCAGACCGAGGTCTGCAACAATGAATTCTATTTGTAACATACCTCTTCAGGCATGAGAGGACAGGAACCATTTTCTCTGCGCAAGTGTGAGTCAACACTTAGTTCATCACTAATGATCCCTTGCTTGATCAACTGTGCCCTTCGGTATTGTATAAGTTCTGTATGAACATCCTACAAAAAGCAGCAAATTCCAAGGTGAATGAAAATTGCATTGAACTGGATAAACATGTTAATCAAATTCCTTTTATTTTTTTGTTAAATTTGTAAAATACTTCAAAAGAACGAAAGAATGTCAAAAGCTTAATTTGTTATAGACTCTACGAAAAATAAATTATAAGGGGGGATGAAAAAAAAAAGATGCAATTTAAGCTAGACAAGGAAGCGGGAAAGGAAAGGCATAAACAGCTGACCTGGAAAAGTTCAGCACAGCCATGATATGCCAAGGTGTCCCTTACTAAACCGGGATGATATGCTAGGAAAGGTTGTCCCCATGCTCGTAGCCTGCAGGAAGATTAGAACTCAGATTCGTCAAAAGCAGGCATATGACACTCGTGTAAGTATAGTTGCAGACACACTAACAAACAGAAGATAAGTAGCATGAGGAATCATATAAATCTTGATTGAGCAACAGATTACTTTTATGTAACTTAAACTCGTAGGCATATGGAAATTTTACCTCTCCACCATCCGGCGGCCAAGGATCTGAATTTCAGGACGAAACTGGAGGGCATGAAAGGCAACCCTGCATCTAAGCCTCTGAAACTCGGATATACTAGGTGGAAGGATTGACTGAAACGTGTATAGTTACTGCTTTAATATTAACCTTATAGCTTGAAATTTATTCAGAAAGCATGCAAATCACAAGAAACGGAAAACATTCTTCAGGAAAATGAATATGTAACAAATAAACATCATGCATGATTGACCTCCAGCCACAAATGGGCCAATAACCACTAAATTACAACAAATTTCACTGTCTATGAATGCTAAACAATAAAACTGAGTATCAGACTGTCAGTTAAACTATTTTGCAAACTATGGTCTGACATGGGCAGGCAGCTCCTAACTGATATTAAATTCAAATTTTTCTTAAGGAAAAGTAATCTTCCTTTCTCCCAGAAAATGTCATCTCCCGGCAACATAATTTTTTTGCAGAGATAGATCTTATGTACCTTTATAAAAATTATGATATATCGGATATGCTTTAATGTGCATGCACAGATAGAGATCAATAACACCACAATATTAGAGATAAAAATAAAATAATAAGAAAAAATAATACGGGCCAATGAAGTAAGAACCAAGCCCCTTGAATTTAAAGAGAACCTATACATAGAGGAATAATGTATATCTGAATAAGAATGCACTTTGGGAAGAAATTTTTTTTTTTGTGGCAGTTTTGATAAATACATTTATGAACAATTATAAGACTTTGAACTACCTGCAGGCACCCTCCATCTGTAATAATCAACCCAACAGCCTTGGCTTTCTTTAAGTTTGGCAAAATCTCTTTGACATAAAAATTCAGAGAAGCAGAATTTTTGGGCTTGAAAGTAGGCAACTCGTTCCTTCTTCTTGCAGCCTTCAAATACTCGGGCAGGCTATTTACAATATTCACATCATTTTTAAGTGATGCAATGAACTGCTCCTCATCATAGAGATAGGAAAAACTCTTGAATTTAGAACTGTAATAATGCAAGCAGTGAGAATATATTGTATAGGACCCGAAAATGAATGGCAGATACATTAAGCAACTATACCTGATGCCTTTCGACCGAGTAGTTTCTTGTATCTCGGGAATTACAAGAGTAGCATTTAAGAGCCTGGATATTGTGACAAGATCACAGATCTAGAAATTTAACAAAAACGTTATGAACGGCCAACAAAGAATAGCCAAAAGGAAAACTTTAATGCATCTAAAAGATCGTACCGATGATCTTATCTTCTCAAATCCACCAAAGATTTTTGCAAAAATGAAACCATTATTATTTTCGTTCAGAACTGCTAAAAGAGAGATGAGTCAGTCACTAATTAACAGACTAAAAGAAAAATCCGGAGCTAGTCAGTTATCAATCAACAAGGGCAAAAACAAACAACAAATAGTGATTTTGTTTAATCGGAAAGTAAACAGAAGATTGCAGTTCTGACAAAATTTATGTAGTAAAAACAAAGAATACACTGACTTTTACCCTAATAGTTCTTTTGAAATTACACTATCATACCAAATAATGAAATTAACTTTCCACTGATTTGGAGACAAGAATCTACCAACTTGGACAAAAGCACTACGAGATACTTGATGCTACTTCAAAGATTAACGGTGCTTTAACCTTCTTTAAATTGAGCAATCATCATCTTTCTATTTTTTTCTATTAATCATGAATTGTCGATCAGATATCAATTCAGGCAATATGATAATTAAGAATACTAAAAATATGATCCAATTTAATTTAAAAGAAAAAATGCAAGTTCTAGTAGGACCATTATCCGATACACAAAAAGATAAATCTATCATTTATTTCATTTTAAAATCCTATCAATCCAACAAAGCTCCTTAGTGAAATGGATGTGCACATTAAGTTAAATTTTGGCAGCATAGAAGCATAAAATACAAAACTAGGAAGTTAAAGTGAAATCGATTACCGGGATAGCTATTTCTTGGATTTGCATATGGCTGCAAAGACTCCAAAGACCTGACAGCACCCCACAGCCTCTTATTTCTGCCACCCTTCAAGCAAAATAAAGATCATCAAATTAGCAAATCACATGCAAACAGATGAAGATCAAATATTTTTGTAATCCGAATCTGAGAAAAAAATAACTTACCGGAGATCCAATAGTAGGAAAATCATGGCTTAAAGCATCTTTTGCGCTATACTGGACTAAATTCATACTTGAAAACTTTGTCATTGAGAGATGAGCCACAAGTGATCCCAAAGATAAAGTCAACACAAATAATGCAACCCATTTTATCTTAGATTTGAACACCATCTTGGCTCATAAAAAAGAAGTTTACTTCTTGGATGTTGAATTTAACATCCAATTCCCCCTATTCTCCAAAAAACCCAATATATCAAAATTCGAAATGAAAATGACATCAAAACAAATCGAACTAAAATATGATATAATAATAAAAAAATTATTCTTTTGCGTTACCTGGACTGGAATGTAGTATAAGCTCCCGGTGACAAAGAACCCAGTTTTCCAAATCCAATATAATCAAGATTTAAACCTTCTTCTTTTTTTTTTTTTTTTCCTTTTCCCTTGATATGTTTGGCAGGTAAACAGGGAACTGGGAAATGGGTAGAATTCAAATCTGGATAGGAAGCAAAGGATCTAAGGCTAAACTTTAAAGACCCAGATTAAGATTTAAGATAGATTTGTCTCTTTGGAAAGGGAAATTTTTTAAAAAATGCAAATTTTTCTGGAAACTGACAAAAGAAACTAAGAAACCAAAATAAATAAATAAATAAATAAATAAAGATGGTTAATTGGTATTTTGCGGAAGCTTTAAATCTGAAACAAAGGATTATTTAAATTTTATATATATATATATATATATATATATATATATATTCTTTTGTTTTTGTTTTTTTCGTATATTTGTAAACCAAGTGTGAACATTACAGAAGTGAACCAAGTGAACATGTTAATCTTTTAATAGAAAAAGTACCCAACCAAATCTTTTCTAGAACACCATTTCCTTTTTGTCTCTTTTTTTTATATATAATTTCAGTTTTTAATTTTTAATAATTCATCTTTATGAGAAAAAAAAAAGAAAATTTTTTAGGTTATTACTTTATCGGGTTATATGGGAAAGATTATCTAATTATAAGATTGGGTAAATCCATTTAATTATTCTTAGAGCAATCATCCCCCTTCTAAAAACGTTTAATATATATATTTCATATTTATTAATTTTTATATTATATTTAAAATATTATATATTTATATAAATTTTTTATTTATTAATAATTTACATTATATATTTTAATATATTCGTATATTAATTAATTATATTTATATTATTTTTTTATATCATATTTATATTATTTTTTATATCATAACATATTTATTTATCTTATTTTGATAAGTATTTTTATTGCATTTATAATTTTATATCATGAAATTGTGTTGTGTTCATAATTTACGAATTTTTTGCTAAAAGAAATTACCACAAATCTTAACCACCTTTTCTATTATGTTTAAATTAATCTTTACTTGAAATATAATAATAATAATATTAATATTAATTGGTGATAAGTGATATATATAGTTTATAAAATAGTTTGATAAAGTTTTAATCCTTATAGTTTTTTATTAATTTATATAAAATAAAATGTTTCCTGTTTATAATGAAACTCAAATGTTCATAGAAGAGAAGAAAATTGAAATATACAAGTGAAAATAAAGAATAATTTACAAGATATATATTATCATGAAGATATTTATTAAATTTTCCAAACAAGACTTTTCTAATTGTTCATTTTAAATGGTTTTGAAAGCAAAATTCTTAAAGTTTGAAAAAAAATAATAATAAAATAAGCACTAAAGTTTATACAAAGTATCTTATTCTAATGGACCATTAAATGGAAAACAAGGATACAA
>JBBYHL010000004.1:18083718-18096662 GCA_038381835.1 Adansonia madagascariensis
TATTAGCAATATTTTTCTATCTTTTTGGTCTGCTGAGGGCACAAGTTTGTTTTTTCCTTTCGGTGTTGAGAGGTATTTTACCATATACATATACTAATGATGCCTCATTTTATGATGAAAAACTCATAACTTGGTTTGATTTATTTCTTTTTCTTTTTCTTTCTCTTTTTGGTTTTTGCGGTGGTTTGCTCCATTATTGCGACTGGCGTTTTATTGATCTTTTTAACTTATATCTGTCATGAATCACACCTTCATTTTTGCTTTCCCCTTGGAAGTTGAGCTTATCATAATGCCCTCTTTCTCTCTCGGACAGGTTTCTGGACCATTTCTTAATGAGGGCCAACTAAGATGCATTGTTGACGAGATTAAACAGGTGATCACAGCTAGCTCAGCTAGAAAACAAGAAAGAGCCGAGAGGGCTAAAGCAGATGACTTTGATGCAGAAGAAGGTGAAATGCTTGAGGAAGAAAATGAGCAAGAAGAAGAAGTTTTTGGTCAAGTATGTTTCTAATCCTACTGGATTTTTGGTTATCAGTCGATAAAGTATATTTTGATACTAGCTTGTAATGCTCTCATTTTTGTTTGCCTTGTGTCTTCTCTAAATCAAGGTTGGTGATTTGTTGGGCACTTTGATTAAAACATTCAAGGCATCCTTCTTGCCTTTCTTCCAGGAGCTTACATCTTACGTAACCCCTATGTGGGTGAGTTTTTTGTCCTTGTTATATTTCATGTTTGCATGTATGTGAATTGTTTTTTGTGGAGTAAGTGTTCTCAATTTATTTCAGTCCTTTTCCCTTCCTTTCTCTTTTTCATGAAGAGAAAAAGACTAGTAGAGAATAATCACTGCATCAACAGAGGTGTTGGGCTATGACCTGGCTGACTAATTTATTGATTATATAGGGTAAGGATAAAACAACAGAAGAAAGGAGAATTGCCATCTGTATTTTTGATGATATTGCAGAGCACTGTCGTGGGGCAGCTCTTAAGTGAGCACTTCCTACTTAACTGTTATCAGAATGCTAATTCTTAAATCCTTTTAGATATTTATGATGAGTGCTCTGGACAGGTATTATGACACATATCTCCCTTTCCTATTAGAGGCGTGCAATGATGAAAACCCTGATGTTCGTCAGGTTTGTTTTCTAATCATTAAGAATTGTCTTGTGCTTTAGTCAATCTGGATTGCATTGAAAATATGCATACCTCATTTTTCAGGCAGCTGTTTATGGGGTTGGTGTGTGTGCGGAGTTTGGCGGATCTGTGTTCAAACCTCTTGTTCAAGGTTGCTTCACACTTGCATTTCTACCATTTCCCTTTTAAGTTATTGTCTCATTAGCTTTAATAAAAGGATAAATTTTGTTTTATGTTCTTTATAGAGGCCCTCTCCAGGCTGGATGCTGTTATTAGACATCCTAATGCATCACATTCAGACAATGTGATGGCTTATGACAATGCTGTTTCAGCTCTTGGAAAAATATGCCAATTTCATCGAGATAGTATTAACGCTTCTCAGGTATTTGTATCATTGCATAATCTTTCTTCTGTATATCTTGCTTAATTTTCATTTAAACCATTATTTTGCTAAATCTTTGCCTTTCAGTTGTTAGACTGTGGTTCATATCAGCTTTCCTATGAACGTGTCTCAATTGAGATTTATGATATATTGGAGAAATCTCTCTCTGTGTGGATCATGATTTGAATTGCATTAGTCTCGTACCTTCAAGTTCCCTTATTATGATGTGTTGTCTGTCTTCAACTGGGAATGCACTTCTTGGATTTCAGTTTCAACCAATTTTATCTAATATAGTAATTTTCTTAACTAGCTAAGAGGAAAAAAGTTGTGTTGCCTTTTTATTCATGGGCTTAATTGAAGCATTCAATAGCTTTCTGTCATTATGAAAAGTTGATTTGCTCATGACAATGAGCTGAAAAACAAGTCATCGACTAAAAGTATGCGGCCTTTTGCATGGCCACATGTGAATCGAGAGGGGAGAGAAAAAGAGGTGGATGTGGTACTTATAAACCTCTGGTTTGTGGATGCAACTAATTTGGCAGCATGCAAAAAGGTTTTTTATTTCTGGATGCAGTGTGCTGTGCTAATACAATACTAGTGGAATCAAGAGCATGGCAGCTAGCTACTTTGTAGGGGATTGATTCTAGACATTAACAGTTATATTATGAGTTGAAGTGAGAGATAGGATTTACTTTTTGGTTCAGGTTCTTTATGCTATAATTCCCAAGATTTTGGCCGTTCGAATAACCTTATTTTATCTTGAGATAATCGGTGGTTCATGTCGAGGTCCTGTTAACAAGCTAGATACAAATCCAGCTGTGGACTTTCTTACAACATTAATCTTTCTGTTTGGCAGATTGTCCCAGCTTGGTTAAGCTGCTTGCCGATAAAAGGTGATCTGATTGAGGCCAAGCTTGTTCATGACCAGCTATGTTTAATGGTTGAAAGGTAGGTGTTGAGAGTTATTGGAACATTATGAGAAAAGCTTGTTTCTCTGATAATTTGTTTGGTTCCTTTTTCCTTCCACCTCATTGGCTGTGCATTTTGAAAAACAATTGCATCTGATATCAGGTCAGATCAGGAACTTTTAGGGCCCAACAATCAATATCTTCCCAAGATAGTTGCTGTTTTTGCAGAGGTATCATCTTTGCCATATTTTGACTGCCTGTTTCTTTTGCACTTTTGATTATCAATTCCATCGTTATTTATCCTGAAAATTTATGATGTAGATTCTATGCGCGGGTAAAGATCTGGCAACAGAGCACACTGCTAGTAGAATGATTAATCTGTTAAGGCATTTCCAGCAATCATTACCTGCATCTACACTAGCATCAACCTGGTCATCCTTGCAGCCACAGCAACAGCTTGCTCTGCAATCAATTCTGTCATCTTAGTTATGTTGCCATTGATGCTGGTATTTTATTCCTTGAAGAAAACTCTTCCTGTATTCTTATCCTTATGCAATTTCTGGGTGGGTCGTTTTCTTTATTATTATTATTATTTTTTTGTCATCATATTATTTTTTATGATATAAGGTAAAAAAAGGAGAGAAGGTGGGGGAGGTGGGGTTCGTTGATGAATAGAATGTTTTCAGCCATTTACTGTTTTGTTTCAATAGCATGTTCTATAATTTCGTTGGCACTGTTTTTTGCCGATGCGGGTTCAAAGGCGATGAGATGATATGTTGATGGTTGAAGTTTGAATATAGCAAAATTTTGGTATAGAATGTGCATAATTGAAGGGACTTGGTGTATTGGTTCATTCTCTTGAGCCAAAATAGGGAGGTGTGAGGTTCGGATAAGAGGCTATTCTTGCAACAGTTTTGGTGTGTGTAATTTAAATGGATGTGAAACATAGTTTCAAAGAACTTTTTTATTTTGCTCAAATCCTTCTTGCTTGGCATAGATTTTCTGTTGTGTAGAATTTTCATATTATTTTGGTATTCATACATTTGACCTTTGCACTTGACCCTAGCCTATGTTATTACTATGATTGGGTTTTTTATCTGTCACTCGGATTCGAGTGTAAGTGTTGAATATTAGTGTATGTCATATACGAGTATGTTTAATTTTTTAAAGTTTTTTTTTTTTATATAAAGGATCATATTTTCATATTCATATCTAAAATGTCAAACGTGGATATCAGATATAGGTACCTAAAAGGAAAATAAAGATTCTGAGCTATATATGTTTTTTTTTTTAATTGATAAAGGAAGTATTTTTAAAGACAAACAAAGGGAGCTTACATGATCTGATCATTGTTTTCTCTGTTATCAAGTCATGGTGAGTATTTTAATGAGTAGGTTCAATTATTTGTAGTAAGTAATGGGGTTTTTGAAGTCTACTTTTTTGTGTTCTATCTTTAGAATAGATTCTCATTCTGGAGGATTAATGATCCATCTGTGGCCCCTCCAAGTGGCCGGCTTTGAGGCTTTTTTTATTTTTGTTGTCTTTATTTTGACAAAGACTTGGCAACCCCCATGCCCTCGCCTCAAGTTGAGGTTTGTCTAACAAAAATTTTCTTGGGATGACGGGTACACACATTGACATTCACGTCCTTGAAAAAGTGTAGATTTGTCGTTAAATGAAGATTCCGCAAGAAGAAAGCAAAATTATCTCTTCTTTTTTTTTTTTCCTATGTTTTTGGGTATTGTTTCAAAATGAGACTGTTGGACATGGTTGAAGTGGTTAAAATCAACCGAAACATGTCAAATGCACGAGTTCCATAATTGGTTAGTTTGATTTACTGTCCTAGCCATTAAAATTTTATATATAAAAAAATCGAATTTAAAATTTAATTTAAGTTAATTTATTTAATTATTTTTAAAATATATAATTTATTAAATTTAAAGTTTGAATCTTGTCATTTTTAATTTATTCTATTTATTTTGGGAAGGGATGATTTAAACCATGCTCTTTGTTTAGATGTTAATCTCAATTTCGTTGAATCCATACATTCCATGGACAAAAGTTGGCCACTCTTCCAAGAATTTTCATTTTCTTCTTATAATGCTTTAAAAAAATCGCAACTTGAGGTGGGGGGGGGCGGGTGGTGCAGATAAAGACATTGAAGTGAAAGTCAAAAGAAAGCACAAGTATACCTGAAAGATGACAAACACAACAAAACACAACAAAAAGAATCCTGGGATTGTTAGCCAAGTTGCTTATCGAAAACTCAGACCTCCTTTCAAAACCATATAAAAAAATACCCCATTATTGTCCATTGACAACCAACCAAATGGATGTAGACATCATCTTCTTTACCAGTGTTACCTCTTAAAAATCAAGTTCATCTTTCTCGTTCTCAATCCCCAGACAATTTTCTTTTGTGCTAGTTGCCAATGGAAACTTTGTTCCAACAACAAAAGCAGCAGCAACTGCATAAAAAATCAAGCGTTTCTGCTAGCAAAGGGAGTAAGTTGAAGGGAAGAAACAAGAACAACAATAAGGTTAACAAGTTTGTTGGTGTGAGACAAAGGCCTTCTGGTAGATGGGTAGCTGAGATCAAAGACACAACAAAGAAGATCAGGATGTGGCTTGGCACCTTTGAGACTGCTGAAGAAGCTGCTAGAGCTTATGATGAAGCCGCTTGCCTTCTCCGTGGATCCAATACTCGCACCAACTTCGTTACTCGGGTGCCCTTGGATTCTCCTGTTGCGTCTCGGATTCGGAATCTTCTAAACAGCAAAAAAGGAGCTAAACAACAAAGTGTTCTAGTGTCATCCCCCACAACAGGAACCACTACAAGTTTTAGCCCCAGCTCTAGCAGTAGTTGTAACAGTAGTGGAGACTTAAGCAATGGGAATTCTTCTCCTATTGGAATGGTTCAAGATATTCAGCTGTTTGATGATGCATATAAACCTGATATGAGCAACTGCACATCAGAATTCAGGTGTGCTTCTTCTTCTCAATCAGATTTCCCTTGTACTGGTGAAACAGGGTTCGATGGGTTTCTTTGTACACAAGAAACCATGAATTTGAGTGTTCTTTTGCCTGAGGAAACCAGCATCGAATTAGCAGAATTCGAAAGGATGAAAGTCGAGAGACAGATATCAGCTTCACTCTATGCAATGAATGGAATGCAAGAGTACATCGAAACCGTCCATGATTCTGCTGATGCCTTGTGGGATCTTCCACCATTATGCTCTTTGTTTTGCTAAAGTGCTAAAAACTATGATTTTTCATTTGGTCTTTGCTTCCTTTTCTCCTTATAAAAGAAATCAAGAGGGCAGATTGATGTAGATTTCATTGCAAGTTATTGCAAGGGTTAAAAAGATGATCTCCATTTTGTAATATGTCAACTAATCCTTTGGAAGGTCTTCTGTAATTATCAATGCAAAGCCTAAGCAATCATGCTGATTTAATTACATCTATGACCCAATTCCTCCTCTTTTTTTTTTTTTCATAATCTTATTCTATGTCTTTTTCTCTATCTTTGGAGCTTAGATGCATCTGAAGTTATTGCACTAATACAATTTTGCCATGCATCCATGCTATGTTGCTCTGATTCTTTAGTTTTTTTGAAATACGTGTGTTTGACGCATATCCGGATATGGGTATGGAGGTATGACTCTCCAGAAACCCTCCAAACATATGAAAAAACTTTAAAATTTTGATTATTCCCGTGTCGGACAAATCAAACCCAAGTCCAATTAACTTAGCATCCACATTTCCCAATTAATCATCAAATTGAGTTTACAGCCTTCGATTCACTAATCAAAGATAAATTGAATGATTACGCTTCTGCAATTTCATCTTTGCCTAAATTTGACTCTTGCACTTTCAGGTTAATGTTTTATTTTGCTAGGTTCTAAATTTTCATTATAAACATGCACTTATGATCATCAACAGTTTAAAATCTTTGATTTTCTATGCCAAATCGGGCTTCTGATATTTCAATTAGATTCTGTGGTAGGGTTTTTTGTTGTCTTGTGATGAATATGTTTCCTTGTAGTAGTTTGAGATCTTGGGTTTTCTCTATTTTATACAATCAAGAATCAGCCAATATATATATATATTATCTATATATCGAGCATGCTATGCCCCATTTCATGTGGCTTGGGTAATTTGAATCAGACCCAAATCATTGCAAAAATGAATCTCAAAATGCATCCAATCGCATTCAAATGGAAATTAGATTTCAGCCCATTATCGCATTTCATTATATGCTTTGCTAACCATAAAACATCTGAAAAGATGTTTTCTTCTTGGCGCATCAACTTTGACAGTTGCATTATTCCAGAAATTAGTAAATCCAACTTGAGGGTGGAAATGAGAAGAAATTAAGACACACTTGGAAACTATCAAACCTGTTGATGTGGCAGCCGTGTCATTTTTCTATCACTTTTTTGGACGAAATCCCTTGAAGCGACTAGTTTTGGTACATTTATCGAACTTCAGTGACCGTGTTGGGACAATTAAAACTTCAGAGACCTAAGCTGAGATTTTTGTGATAGTTGGGTGACTAATGATGAAACTTTGTTTTCTATGTTTTCTTGCATGCCATGTCATGTTGTTCCAACTCTTATCATTATTATTATTTTTTTATAGTATTTATGTTTGAAAACTATGTCTGAACACATATTTAAATATAAAAATAAGGATATGATCTTGTAAAAAACCTTTAAATATATAAAAAAAATTGAATATATCCGTATCGAACAAATATATATAGCCACAACTCACATTTGAATCCGATTAACATTGCTCGAATGGAAATCTTCTGTTTCCAATTACATACCTCTCAGATTGCAGCAAAACATTTAATCACCACCAAAAAGAAGAATGCGAAACCTTTAATTATTACTACTTTGATCTCTATTTTTTACTGGTGCAACTTGAATTGTAGTCAATGCCCTTATCCAATTGTTCCCATGACCCACAAAATCAACTCTTGATAGCGTATTTTAAACCAATCGAGAAAATGCTGACGGAGAAAAAAAATTGAAGAAAGCATTTATTTTCTTTAATCAAACAGCTCAGCTCTATGATAAGGACATACCAAAGTCACCCAAATTAGCAAGGCGTTGGTCACCAATAATTGAGATGGCAAGAGGATAAGGTCTAAATATATACTACTTGCTATTTTCGTTACTGTGTTCTAGATATTCTGCGGATCTTCATCCAGATGCTATTATCGCAAGGTGAGATGTCATTAACTTAGACTCAAGCTCCAAGCTTGTTCATCTAGAGGCTATCGCAAGCTGAGATGTTGTTATCGCAAGTTGAAAAACTCTCAAACCGTGTCAATGGATCGACTTTCAAACCGTAACTCCCTATAGTGCAGTGGACCAAGAAACCGTGACATTATGTTTAAGAAAATGCCACTGATTTTTAGTTTACTTGAATTTCGGATAAGGGTTAGATATGTATTTACTTAATTTTTAAATATTTTTTTTATATGTTTGAAAATTCATACTTGTATCTATATCCAAATATATGTTGAACATAAGCGCTTAAAAAAAAATGAAGAGTATCTATATCCAAATACATGTTGAACATAAGCATCTAAAAGAAAATGAAGGGTTTCTTTGAAGGGTTGGAGTCATATAGACTGATTCAGTTGAATTCTAAGTCATGGCACAAGCTAGAAGCTTTATTATTGAAAGGGGCCACATAGGACACAAACCATAAATTCTCACTACACTACACTTAAAACAACTCAAGGTGCAGATCCAGCCAAGACATGAAAAGGTAGACAAATTCAAGAAATGAAGTACATGGACTAAGTTTACAACAATAAAATTAGCTGATGAAGTAAAAATGAGATTTGTGGAACACGGTAGATCACCAACTGCTGCTTTCATGAAACATGGATCTAGTAATCTTCGGGCTCTTCTTCATCTTCGGCACCTTCTGCCCCAACTTCCTCGTAGTCTTTCTCGAGGGCAGCTAGATCTTCACGGGCTTCCGAGAATTCACCTTCCTCCATTCCTTCACCTACGTACCAGTGAACAAATGCTCTCTTGGCATACATGAGATCGAACTTGTGGTCGATTCGGGAGAAGACCTCAGCCACAGCTGTGTTGTTGCTGATCATACACACAGCACGTTGTACCTTAGCAAGATCACCGCCTGGTACCACTGTAGGTGGCTGATAGTTGATACCACACTTGAAACCAGTAGGACACCTGAAAAAAAAGATGCATCGGAATCATGTAGATAGAAAACTGACGGAAAATTTGATGTTTTCGGTTTTCCCCCCTTTGAAAGCTCTATGTAGTAATGATAATAAGATAGCTTATGCATAATTATTTGGAACTGAAATGTAAGAGATGTCTACTAACCAGTCTACAAACTGAACCGTCCGCTTAGTTTTGATGGTAGCAACAGCAGCATTGACATCCTTTGGGACAACATCTCCACGGTACATTAAACAGCATGCCATGTACTTCCCATGCCTCGGATCACATTTAGCCATCATGCTCGAGGGTTCAAAAACAGCACTTGTAATCTCAGGAACTGATAGCTGCTCATGGTAAGCCTTTGCAGCTGAGATTACTGGGGCATATGATGAGAGCATGAAATGGATACGAGGATATGGCACAAGGTTAGTCTGAAACTCTGTAATGTCCACATTTATGGCACCATCAAACCTCAATGAAGTGGTCAAAGAAGATATAATTTGGGATATCAAGCGGTTCAAGTTGGTATAAGTCGGCCTTTCAATGTCTAAGGATCTCCTACAGATATCATATATAGCTTCATTGTCGAGGAGCACGGCAACATCTGTATGTTCAAGGAGAGAATGGGTGGAGAGAACGCTATTGTAAGGTTCGACAACGGCAGTAGAAACCTGCATGATTGGGGATAATTGTTCGGTTAAAATTACGCACAAAATAGCTCAAGCATAGGGAAAAAGCAACCCTGCACTACAGCAGCAACTAGACGATCTCATACTTTTCCCCTAAGTCTCCAAGGAATTACCTGAGGAGAAGGGTAGATAGTGAAGCCGAGTTTTGACTTCTTTCCATAATCTACAGATAAACGCTCCAAAAGCAATGAGCCCAAACCAGAACCAGTTCCACCACCAACAGCATTAAATACCAAAAATCCTTGCAGACCTGTACAGTTGTCGGCCAATTTTCTTACTCGGTCGAGGCAAAGATCCACAATCTCCCTACCAACTGCAGCATACAACACCAATCAAAGAAGTTTAATCCGGTGACCGGATCTAATAAAACAGCTATTCCAGAATTGCGGAAAAGATGCTTGTACCTGTATAATGTCCTCTAGCAAAGTTGTTAGCGGCATCTTCCTTGCCGGAAATAAGTTGCTCCGGGTGAAAGAGTTGTCTATAAGTCCCAGCTCTAACTTCGTCGATAACAGTGGGCTCTAGATCGACGAATATAGCCCTTGGCACATGCTTGCCAGACCCAGTCTCACTAAAGAAGGTATTAAATGCATCATGGCAAACACCTACAGAGGAATCACTGCAAGCAAACACAGAAGAATTAGTAAATCCATTTATAAATCTCATTCTATGTTTATCTCAATTTTGACAACTGAAATCTACAGTTTATATCACGAAAATTAAGTAGTTGCCGGCATTATTTTGCTGCTATTAAAGTCTTACTATATATTTGAGCACTATAAGCAAAGAGTTAGGCAAGATGTTTAATTGTTCAAATTATTATTTTTTTAATCAAAGAACAATAAATCAGTGGGAAAATCATGAGGCAATCCATAAGGGCATAAAAACATTAATTTCTATATCATTCACTTCAATTCAAGCCAAATATCCCATTTCCACGAAATGGAATTCATAACAAAAAAAATTTCTAATTCTACTAAAACGAATCCCAAAAAATACCGCCAAGGAAAAAAAACAGTTCCCAAAAACTTACAAAACTGAGTTCCAATCAAAGAAAAAGGCCTAATTCAACCCAAAAATGAGGATGACCATGACATGATACATGCAAAAACATATATATACATATGCTCACCTAGGCATCATCCCATCAGGTTGAATTCCATGTTCAAGGCAGTAAAGCTCCCAACAAGCATTTCCTACCTGAATTCCAGCTTGTCCTATATGAATGCTAATCACTTCCCTCATCTTTTCCTTCTTTTATTTTTCCAAACAACTTTCTAAACCCCAAATCTCAAGCAAACCTCTCAGTTTTCTTCAACCCCTTTCTCTCTATAGAGTTTATGAAAGGAGAAGTTGAAGGCAAAATGGAAGAGAATGGATTACAAGGGAACAAAAGATGAAATGGGGTATTAAAGAACGGCAAAGAAAGGGGGGGTTTTCGATAAAGAGACGTGAAATTGTTTAAGAGTTGGTTGGGGCCCGCCATTTGGAGCCAACTGTAAGATGGGGTTCAACCAGCTCGGCTCCATTTGTCGGTTCTTTCAAGCTCCGACTGTTTGGCACTTTGGTTTGGCTACTGCTTTCCGGATTTTTCACCCTTTCCCTTTCACGATTATTAATTAAATATCTTCACGGTGTATAAAATAAAATAAAAATTTTGTTAATGAAAAACAAAATAAGATTATAAATCAAAATTTACTTTTATGAATTCATATAATTATTTTTAAAAATAATATTTAATAAATTTAAATTTTAAAATTTAATAATTTTAATTTTTTTATTATTTTCAGCAGTGACATCATTTATATATATATATATATATATGTGAAATAAAGATTAAAAATAAGCACATGAAAAAGCCTTTATATTCTTCTTCTTATTTATTTATAGATTTAGTAATAAAAGAGTTTTGAATTTCACTTAAGAACTTGTACAGTGTGCTGTCGCATTTGATGTTACATCTTGAGAGCTTGGCCTTTTTTGCTCATACACTTCTTTTCAAGGGGAGTTTTGTAAGCCTAAAAAAAAAAAAAAAGAAAAAAATCAAATCTTGAACTATTAAGTTCATATTTACGATTTTAACTATTTATATTTAATATATTTTTAAATATAAATATAAAAATATAATTTTTTAAATATATAAAAAAATTTAAAAAATTAAATTTATCTCAATTAGATATATACTTATATCTAATATTCATTTTTAAATTTAAATAACATAAATTAATATCATGTTTGTGTCAAGTTTTGCATTAATTTTTATAGACTTAATTTAGTAGTATATCTGAAAAATTAAATTAATTAGCTTTAATAAACAGTTTGTAGTTTAATAAATTAAAGGAAATAATTTTAAAATTATTTTCACTAACCAACAAAAAAAAAAATTAAGGGGCCAAAATTATGGGTACTTTGTCCTTGGCTTCTGCAAATATATGATCGTAGATCCCCTTGCAATAATGGACTTCCAATAATTAATAAACAAATTTGTATATATTCAGATAATAATAATTGAGGATGGTGGAATATATTATTTTTTACATTTAAATATAAAAATATATATATTTAAAATTTTAATAATTATTTTCGTTTGTGATCAATTAAATCCTTAAGTTTATAATTTCATCTGGTTGAGTCCTCAAATATTTATTTTTAACCAATTTAACCCTCGATTAGATGAAAATTGATGATAGCCACTTGTTAATTTTCATTTAATCCATGGGTTAATTAGGTGAAAATAAATATTTTGGAGTTCAATTAATTGCAACAAAACAAATGCAAAGTTTAAGCATTATTTAATTTTAATTTAACTGTTTTTTAATATTTAAACAAATTTTTTGTGAAAATTTCTGAAATTAGATTACTCTTATAAAATGACTATAGAGAGTTATTTATAGATAAAGTCAAACAATAATTTAAATTTTTTTATATATTTTACTCAAATTCTTATAAAATGAATTCAAAATTTTATTTTATTATTTAAAATAATATTAAAATATTAAAAATATTTATATTTATATTTATATATTTTATAAATCAAATCGAACCTAAATTATTAAAATCTCTGTCTTGACGATCTATGGGCTAACTTATCAGCATTTTTCCCAAAATAAGAAAAAAAAAAGCATGAATTATTACGAATTAAAAAGCTCATGCTTACTATCACTTCTACAAATTCCTTTTGATTTTTAAAAAGATTATGAATTTTAAAGAATAGAGCAATCGAACCCTCAAATAAACATTTAAAAGTACATCAATCGAACTTAATTAAATAGAGAAATCTTAAAACCAATTGGACCCAACTTATGGAAGCTTCTACTTTTATTTATATATTTTTATATATTATAATTATTTAAAGTATTATTTTTATATCTATTTTGATGTATTAGTAATTTAGTTTTATATAAAATTAGACATACACGTATGTAAATATTATTTTTATGCTAATTTTTCATAAGATCATGTTAATTTTTTTCTGTTTTAAAATTAAAATAAGAAATTTTTAAAATAGTTTAAATTCTCATTAAAGACAAAATTATATAAATCATGATAGAGATTCATGAAGGGAAATGAATGATTACAATATTAGTAAACATCAAATCCAATGGATAACAATGAGGAA
>JBBYHL010000004.1:18152841-18166174 GCA_038381835.1 Adansonia madagascariensis
GTGTTATCGTCCTATTAGATCCGCTAGTTTCGTTTACTGTGCGTTGTATTCAAAAATGCAGACACCGAGGATACAACAACAAACAGAACGTGGGACTTTGTGATCTTTCAGGCGGCCATGAACGTGGAACATTTTCCATCATTTTCTTAGTCATCAAACATAATTTGAAAAAGGGGGGGTGAAGATGAAATCAAATACAAAAGAAATAAAAGGAAACGGAAAAAAAAATCAAATCAGATACAGGGGAAAAGAAAGAAAACGAAGATGAAATGAAAGAAAATATGGAAAAAAAAATTTGTTTCGCACCAATGCTCTGCCTAAATCTGAAAAAATCAAAATGTCTGAAATTATTAAACCTACTTCATGAACCCAGATCTATGAATCAAACTGGTGAACCGAATAATAAAATGGACTCATGCATTGGATTCACGAATAAAAACCGTGAACCAAACCTATGAATTAAACTATTGAATTAAACTTATAAACTGGATCTATAAACTAAATCATGAATTGGACTTATCAATTGAATCGGTGAATTGAACTCATAAGTCTAACTTATGAATTGAACCCCTTAACCGACCCTATGAACCAAACCCATAAATCAAACTCGTGATGCAAACCTTAAACTGAACCCTAAATCGAACCCATATAACCTTAAATCCTAACCATAAACCCTTAAGCCCTAAAATCTTTACACTAAAACTCTAGCTCATTGGACCTTAAAGCTATAAAACCATACCTAAAAACCGAACTTTAAAATCTAACCCTAAATCCATGAATTGAACTCATAAATCCTAAAATGTAATCATAAACCTATAAATTAGATCCATGAATCGACCTATAAATTGAACCCATATACTGCAGTGATGAATTGAAAACCATGAACCATTCCATGAGCCGAGCCCATCAAAAGGCTAATTTTAAGTTTTAACCTTCAGAACTTATCAACAAACTGTTCAGAACAAGGATTTTTTCTTCTTTTGATGGGGTGGGGAAATCAGAGATGTAGAATGATACACAAACTTTATCAAGATATGATATACAAAGACTTTGGTTCGCATTTTTTGTTAGGTCAACCAAACCAATCTGCAATGTAATCAAAATATTTTGACATTATACTTTACATTCTTCATTCCATTTGAACTTAACTCAAATGAAGAAGATAACAAAATTTAAACGGATTTAAGTAATGAAATATCTTAAGATCATTCTTTACTATTTACTAGAATTAATTAAATTAATTATTAATTATCACATTAATAGGTAAATTATTACTATAATCAGAAAATTTAATTAACTTAAACAAATATTTTAAAGGCCCTAAGAGAGAGATTATGAAAAATTATAGTCATATTGCTATCTAAGATATTTAAAGCACCCATAAATATTTTTAATTTCTTATTTCACCTTAATCAAAGGATTGAGTCACTCAAGTTAGAACTTGGAAGGCAGCATCCCCAGAAATCAGAAATAAGTCAATATAATCGGCCATTTTTCGTTACCTTTAGTTGACTTTAGATGCTAAATTTCTAAAATCAAAGCTGGTTCCCAAGATGCCTATCTCCTAGTTTCAAATTAAAAACATTTTTTACACCAAATTCTAGGATTGAATTTCAAGCCCACATTTTCAAATTCGAGATGCTTCTCACTAAATTCAGGTGCTTCTTACGTGTACATATATATTAATATTATATTTAATTTTATGCAATAGGATAAAATTAAAATAAAATAATTATTTTATGAAAAAAAATAAAGTAAAAATATAAAGAAATAATTATACGTAGTAATTTAATTCAGTAAAATAAAATAGTATAAGATTAAAATATATTTTGTAGAGATCTTATTTCACCTAAAATTGAAATAACTATTCAGTAACGGTATCAAATGATTATTCAATAATTTTTTAAAATAAATTATTTCACGAAGTAATTATTCTGTGAATTAAGTAACTATATTACTATAAAATATTAAAATATAACTATAATCTTATTGCACTGAATCAAATATACCATAAATTCATGTGCTTTTATATATATATATATATATATTGGTGTCTTTCTTCGGGTCAAAATTAAAGCGTCAAAAGCAAACACATATACCATAATAATAATAATAATAATAATAGGGTATCAATAAGAGCTTTATTTTTGTTGATCAATGATGGAATTAATTAATTGAATTATATATTTTACATATAATTGCTGAAACTTTTAAATTCTACAATGAGATTTTATGATTTATCTTAATAATTAATTATTTTTTAAAAAATACTTTATTCTAACCTTTGTCAACTTTTTAATTTCACCTTTAATATATAAAATAATTATTTTTATTTTTTTAATAAAAAATTTAAGCTTGTCAAGGTTAGGGCATGTCATAAGCCTCAAAAGATTATTATTGGCTTTTAAAGATCACCCTCCAAGTGGGGCTACTAGATAAGTATTCGTAATTAATTTTACATAAGGTTAAATCCAATTATATTAGTCAGTCAAGAGTGGACATTGAGAGGTTAAGTCCAACTCATATTAGATAATCAAGAGTTTCAAGGGGTTGGGTATGGGAACCTGAATTTCAAAAAGTTAGATTTAGATTTTAAAATAATATAAATTATATAATAAAATATATATAAATATAATATTTATGGTTACATTTTAAATTCATAAATTTGTTAGATATTTACTTATTATTGAATTTGAAATATTTATAAAATCTTTTTAAATTTGAATTTTATGTTTTTATATATTTTAAATCTATAATTATATTAAATTTTAATTAATTTATACATAATGCATGCAGTTCATTTTTTACAATTTATGTAGCAAATAAAATTCAAAACTAAAATTTTAAATTGAATATAATATAAAGAATTTGAATTTAAATTTTAGAATTTGAGTGAAGAAAATTTATATAATGGGAGAAAGGTAATTTCCATTAAATAGGTTAAAAACCTAAATGAATTTGGGATAAAAATCACTAATTTTCTTTGGATAATCATCTAATAAACTAACAGTAGAGTTTTTTAACTTTACAAATTGAGTTAAAAAATTATAACATGTTATATTTATTTATTTTTTTTTTAAATATATAATAAGAACATATGAAAGCTGTATAATCTTACTTATGAAATTAAAAAAATTCTACCGTAATTGTACTAAATAATTATATTTTTTTAGGGCGAAAAAATGCATTTTGAGTTGAGCTAAAGCCCATGAAATGTTTATTGGACGCGCAGAGCCCAAATGAAATACTTTTAAGGTAATCAAGGCCTCCCTTAAAAAAAAAAAAATCTAAAGCTATGGCCCAAGCACCATTAAAATTGAACTAAGAGGGAACATGGCACTACTTGCCTACTTGGCTTTGGTTAACCAACTCACTCGACAGTCAATAATATACTATACGATATCTTGTCTTTTCGGCTGTTTTTGCTTCATCTAATTCCCCAAAATCTAATAAATAGAAAACAGAGCGAGAAAAAAAAAAAAAAGAGAAAGAAATCAGATTTCAGAAAGAAAGGTTCAGGGAGGGGCGAAGTAAACCCAGCAGATTGAAAGAGGAACAGAGCAAGAACAGAGGAAGGCCTTCTCAAATTCAATCGACAAAACTGAACAGAGAAATTGAAGCAGTAATTTCGGCAAAAGAAAAAAAAAAAAAGAGAGAAAGAGAAGAAGACCCAATTTCTTGTTTTCTGTGGGATGATAGTATTTCACTGTAGGATTCTTCTTCTTTTGCTGTATTATTTCCAAACTTTTTTGTTCTTACTTGGTAATTGATTTCCTTTTTGTATTTGGAGTTTCAGGACTTTTTTGAAGAAAGATTTTAGTGTATTTGTTTAGATCTTTAAGTTCAGGCAATCAATTCCTCTGAAAGTTCCATTCTTTTTTCTCTTACTCTTCTCTTAAACAAAAACAGCAAAACCCAGATTTCATTTTCGTCATCTCTTTGATTTTCACAGCAGAAACCACCCAAATTGGTTTTCTCCCAAAGAAAAAAAAATCTATTTTATTATTTTTATTTTCTTCAACCAAAATTCGACTTTGGGTGTTTGGAATCTTCTTTCTTTTTCTTCAACTTTGATTTTTTTCTTTTTGGTAAGAAAATTAAAACTTTTTGATATGTTTTTTGTTGGTTTTGATGGCAGAGATGGATAAGGAAGAGAGGAGCCAAAGAACATGCAAAACAATAGAGCCAGAGCTGTTTTTACAGTGGGGGAATAGAAAGAGGCTAAGATGTGTGAGAGTTAAAGACCCTCAAAAAATCTCTCATAAATCGAATGCTATAATTCGTAGAAGAATCACTTCTCGGCTTTTAGATAAAGAATCTTATCCTTTTTCTCAATACAATCATCGTCTCACTAGGTAAGAAAATCAATTTTTTTTTTTTTTGCATTTAGAAAAATTCATGAATTTTCTTAGCACCCTTTGTTGGTTTGGAAAAATATGAGATTCTCTCTCTCTCTCTCTCTCTCTCTCTCTCTCTCTCTCTCTTACATTTTCTGGAAATTTTCTTTGATTTCTGAGAAGATGTTGGGTTGGAAGGGAGGGGCATAAAGCATTGAATTTTGTCTTTTTTTTTTTTTTGACCAAATTAGCTATGAATGGCTATGGAATTTTTTTGGGGTAAAAGATAAAGGGAAAGAAAAATCTATTTCTTTCTCTCTCAGCCACCTACCACTGTTTAAGGAATTTCTGGAAAAAATGAGGTTGGACAACTTGTTATTCCCTGTTTGGTTGCTAGGAGAAGGGAAGCTTGAATTTGTCTGGTTATCATTTTAATTTTATGACTTATTTTTTATCCCTAACAACCAAACGTGGTGTTAAGAAATTTCCGAAGTAAAATTTTTATAATGAATAAGCAAACTGGTAACAATGTGAAATTTACTCCTTTCTTTTTTTTTTTGTAGGAATTCTGAAGCAGCTATACTCCGGTCAGGTACAACGGAGCATCGGAAAGCGTTGTCGCTGGAGAAGGAGGATAGGTACTACACAACAAGGGGATCAGCAGTTGGATTGGTGGATGAGAATGGGAAGATTGCAGTGGATAGAAATAATGGAGAGGATAACAAAGGGCTAGTGTGGCCAAAGCTGTATATCACTTTATCAAGCAAAGAAAAAGAGGAGGATTTTATGGCAATGAAAGGGTGTAAGCCCCCCCAAAGGCCTAAAAAGAGAGCCAAGATTATCCAAAGGAGCGTACATGTAAGTAAACATTGCTGGATATATGAAACACCTATCAATATTTTATGCATATGTAGTACTTTGTTTTTTGATAGGCAAAGAAATGTGACACCCTCAAATAATTGAATTTGTTTTTTTGGAGGGAAAAAGAATTTTTCTCATTGATGATCATATCTTGTGGATTTCTTAGAATTTTGGGTTCGTTTTTGGTCAAATTTTGACATCTTTTGTTGGTGGTTGGTAGCTGGTGAGCCCTGGTGCATGGTTGACTGATATGTGCCAAGAGAGGTATGAAGTTAGGGAAAAGAAGAGTTCTAAGAAGGTAAGCATGATTTGGCCAACCTTACTCTACATTTTTTCTGTTTTTCAATATATTCTGGAGAATGCTGATATGGGTTTTTTTTTTCTTTTATTTTCTTATTTGGTTTGGCATTATGCAGAGACCAAGAGGATTGAAGGCCATGGGGAGTATGGAAAGTGATTCAGATTGAGATTATACGGCCATACATCTATGGCAGCAGGAGCAGGAGCTTTTTTCTTTTCTGATTCTTTTGTTTGGGAATATTTTTGCTGTTAATGTTAAGGGGGTTGTTAGAGCTTTGAGGGTAAGAAAAATATGGAAAAGTTAAAACTCTCTCTCTGCTTGCTGGGGTTTGCTGTATAGAAGTTGAAATTTTCATTTTTATAAATGAGAATAATTATTTTTCTTCTCACTGATTCCCATACTCCAAAAATTTACTGCAGAATGCAGACGAATGCATGTGGCTCTCTTCTTTCTGCCTTTATGTCCCTTCTCAAACCCTGTAATTTGGTAAATATATGATGGTAGGAGTAACAATGTTTGAATGTTATGATCCCTTGAGATTTTGTCCTTGATATAAAGCATGTGGTCACATGAAGTGGTGCATTTGGTAAAAAATATTTGTCAAATTTTGATGGCAAAATCCATATGAGAAAAGTTCTGTCTGCAGATTTAGACGGTAGCGTTTGTCAGTGACTGCTCTGCTTGGATTCCCCTCACAAAATCTCAAGTACATCTTTTCTTCTCGAAACTAAATATGTAAAAATTTGCCTTGGATTTTTTTTTACCTTACGAGGAGCATTTGGATAGAAATTCTGCAATCTTCCAAGAATGGTAAGTAACAGAATCCATTTCAAAAAGCAAATTATCTGAATACTATTATAAAAGAAAAAGTAACACGAGGCTTGCATCAGCATTTCGAATGATCCATCTTAAATCTAGCATTTAACATTTTGTTAGCTCCCAACGGCCCTAAGTGGAGGCTGTCCAATGATTCCAACTTGAAAAATCTACATATTACCCACAGCGCAGTGAATATAAGTACTTTACCAGTCTCTTAATATTTCAGTCAAATTGCTAACTGCCAAACCATCATCTAATGCTTTTCAAGCTACATTTCGGTTCCAACAGTTCTAGATTTTATCCAACTCCACTTTGTAAGGGAAAGAAAAAACTATTATATCATGGCAAAGCAATATACAGGAATCACCAACCAGTTTCACATCCCATAATTTCAACTTTCAAATGGGTATTAGTATCAATGGCTTTAATGACATGAACTTGAAATGAAAGTTTCATAGGTATAAATTGCAAAAAGCCAATCATCACAGTTGGTCTTCTTCGGTAATTGTATTTTTATTGCGATATCTTTCGGAATTCTATGTTGGTTCATAATCTGAAGAAGGTGCAAATGTAACACCATATCCTGCAAAACCAAGCCAATATTGACAAGGATCCTTCAAATTTTGGATACCAATGCCAACATACAATTAATAATATATGGTAATTTAGCACCACCTAAACATTTTTCGTCATGCACATAATTCATAAGACCATTTAACAGTTCTCTGAAAAGAATATTTAGACTAGGTTTCATTTAAAATGCTGAAGCTGAGGCATGACAATCACAAAGACGTGCTGTTCAGTTCTCCATTTGATGCTTAGTGAAGGCAAAAGTGTTGATGAAACAGAGATTTAAGAAATTAGAAACTCCCACCTCTTATGTCCTTTTTAGTGGTGTGGTCAGTTGACTTGATTTCGAGCCGCTTGGAGCATATCAACTATGAGGGTTTTCACATCCCTGAGACATACATAAAAAACCAGATTGAACAAGAAGAAAATGTGCATATAACACGGTCCAACTTCACAAAGCGTTCCCTCAAGCTATTGTTCTTAAACATGAAGTCTTAGCCAGTCAGAGAAGAACTGGGATGAAATGACAATCATGCATTCCTATTTAAATAACTGGACCAAAGATGACAATGTGCCTTGTCTTCCCCATTTGTTTCAGTGGCTTTTGCCAGGATAAATTTCGTTTTGATTGAGAATGAAAATTAAGATGAGAATCTCAGCGCAGAAACAGTAAATAAAATGTAAAACCAATAACTACCAACAGATGACAACTAAAATAGCAAGGAAAGTTTCTTCAGAGACCAGAAAATCTTTAATAAATTATATCTCACTTTCTATCTTCTGCACGTCTAGGAAAAGGAATTCGAAGCTTGAAAGTACGTCCTTGATAACCAGCCTGTTCAGGAAAAAAAAGGCAAGTAAATTCATATGGCAAGAATTTGAATACAGTAAGGATTGATTCACAACTCACAACACAAAAGTGATTGGAATTTTCGGTGCTAGTTAACTTCCAAGTAATGGAAAAAGTTACTTCCCATTGGCCTATAACATGGATTCAATATAAAAGGTTAAAAAATTAGAACCTTGACATTGAATCCAAGACTATCCAAATCCAGTATGTGAGCATAGTCCACCTGGAGAAAAACACAAATCAGCCAGGGACAAGATAAAAAACCAATAACAAGATAAGTTGAACTCCCAACCAACAAAAGGTCTTCAATGTTAAAAATTCAATAAGAGGACATCATCACATTGAATACTAATTATAGAAGCTTGAGAAGCATCTGCAACTGCAAGTCATGTTTTGAGAAGATAACAGCAGGTGAGAAGCATTCTAATTTTACCATGGAAAAGATCGGCAGTTTTCTAATGTGGGGGAAAAGTAGGGGTGAGCAAAAAAATTGAAAAAACCAAAAACTGATTCGAACTGGAGTGTTTGGTTCAGTTTTTATTGAATTCGGTTTGAATTCAGTTTGAATAAAAATTAGGTTTATTTGGTTCAATTTTTAGTTCATAAGTTAAAAAAGCAAAATTATTTGAACCGAACCAAAATATATATTTTAATTATTTTATTTTTATAATATAAAATAAATATTTCTATCTAAATCAGTGAAAACAAAAACTTAAAACTACTATAGAAAAATATAATGTTTTTAAAATTTTAAAAACCGATGAACCGAACCAATCCAAACCGGTGGAATTTGGTTTTGGTCAGTTTGATTTTAGATGCTACTCAATTCGGACTTTAAAAAACCAGAATACTGCACAGTAACCGGAATTTTTTTCTCTCAAAAACCAACCAAATGTTATCACCCTAGGAATAAGTCATTGGCCTCCAAAAGATTGATGAGGCAATATAGTCTGAAAATATAAACTTAGATGAAGGCTGAATTATAACATTGGATCTTCCAGAATGAAGATCCAGTTTTCTAGATTTTCAAGACTATTAGAATACTAGCGCACTTGGGTTGAAGAAACATTCAGCAGATTTCAGTACACATGCCAGCCTGAATTGAGAGACTAATAAATTCAACAATTTTAGCCAAATTATTATTCAACCGTAAATATTACCTAAGAAAATTATTCAGCATAAATTATTAATTTCTCTTACTCTGATTTTAATAATGGGCCGGGACAATAATTAGTTATTGAGGCATGTCCTGCAATTTTCCACCTTAACCAGCAAGAGCTAAGCTGATTTGTCTCTTCAATACAGCACAGATAAAAATTTTCCACTTCATATATGTGTTAAAAAGTAACATTCCTAATTACCGGGATTGATGTTGAGAATTGCACGATGACTTTTGTGTCTTCAGCGTGATCCTTATTCATGTGAGACTGAAAAGAAATGTGCCATTAATAACGACAACAAAAGGAAGTTCTAAAAGTGAAAATGAAGATCCAAAAATACCGCAACAGGCTTAGAGAATTGAGCTATCGGATCAACTTTTGAATCCTGGTACTCCTCTTTGCTGAACTCTTAAAGAGTATAAAAAATACAGAATGACATAAGGTAATATAAAAAAAAAGGAGAAGATAGTTAGGAGAAAGGAATAAAACCACAAAGAAATCCATGAGAGTTGCTGAAAACAATAAATGAAATGGGCGAAAGGCAGCAGCAAAAGCACCAATAGTGCCTTGTCTTAAATGGTAGGTAACATTAAGAGAAAAAATGCAGGATGTGATACAGAAAAGTAATCAGAGCACAGACCTCCTGATCCTAGCAAAGCAGTTGCAACACCTGATACATATCTCACAACCTTCGGTTCAATGCGCATAAATTGGAAGTCACCAAAGTCAACCTTCAGAATGGAAGTATATGCTGAGTACTCTATCTAAACAGATTAGTAGTGACAAAATTTATCTAAAGGGACATAGCTGCAGGGGGATGAGAGACAAAAATACCCAGAATGCATTGGGGTGTTTAGCCAAATAAGCAGTTCGAATGCTTGCTTTGTCTTTTTCGGATACCTATATAATCAATCAATACATCATTTCAAATACTTCAGAACACCAAACAATTAGGATGCATAACAGGAGAAATGAAATAACAAACAACTTACAGCAATAGCATCACCATGCAGAGTGATTACTAAATCAGTCCTGTCCTGAGGATCTCTAGCGACAAGCAATGAACATTTGGAATTAGCCAACAAGTCCTGTAAATCCAGCAATTTTTGCAATAATTATTAGGCCAAAAGTCAAAACTTGTTGACCAGGTCAAAAAGGACAATAGCTTAAACAAGGAAGAAACTTCCAAATGGTAAAAGAAGGCGGGTTGGTGACTAGAACATAATCAACTAATGCTAATTACAAGAACACAGGCCCACATTAGAGGTTTCCTGGCTGTCATCAATGGCCTTGTCAAAATTTGGCAACATGACAATATTAATTTATAATCCTAACAATTAATATGATTCAATATATGGATCTCCATCTCCATGCACAATATTAATCTGAACATTTATCCAATATCCTTTTGACATTTCAATTCCCCTTCTCCTAAATCTTCTGAGCCAGGGGAATCAATGAATAGATTCCAATTCAAAGCACTCATTCAAGTAAAATTCAATATCTAAGAAAGAACCTTTGTATGAACCGCCAGGCTGCTGACTGCTAATATTGGAGATCCATTGGCATCACATGCAAAGTCAACCATCGACCCTGATGGATAGCCCTCATGCTTCTGCATACAGAAAATACGTAAAAATGAGTAGGACAACAAGAAAATGTCCAATGAGTAGGAAAACAAGAAGAAAAATTCCTAACAAGTGGGCCAACAACTAGAAAATGTCTAAGTGATGAATGTCATGACCAATTATCAAAACCAAAAGAAGACCTGACCAACAAATAAACTGTTGATCCTAGTTCTTACTTGCTTATGGAACTAAAAAACAATCCTAACATGAATTGTTCAGGCACTTAGAAGTCATCAATTTAATTCCATCCAAACATTTTCACAAGAAGTTCCAAAAGACCCTAGATTTTGGAAGATCTTGTTTCCATCCTATAGTTTCTGTATAGAAAATATTGGTTGTATGAGCAACAGCATGGCCTAAAATACCGTAACCGCAACTAGAAAGAATGAAAAAAGAGGAAATTTTGCAAGATTCAGCAACAGCTTTTGTAAGTTTAGGTTATAGGAGTCTTCTGCAGCTAGTTAATTAAGTTTTTATTCATTAAGAAGATGAATGATGATTACAAAATTTTTAGCATATTCTACTAGTTGATGACATTATGATCTACATAGCAAGAATCCTTTAAACTTCTTCATTCCCAGTCATCTCTAGGGAAAGGGTAAGCAAATGACAGCAATCTTACAAGGTCACAAGTGATTAGAAAGTAGCTTTCTCTTTTAAAATTTGTGAAGTAGCTCACTTCGCTCAACAAGATAAATATACAGATTACCAGACAAAAAGTCAAAAACAATAAGATAGTAATCAATAACCACCCTCAAATTTTCACCTTGGTCATTAAACCTAATTAAGAACCACTCTTACAATTAAGACAATCTTTCTTTTAAACACTAAACAAGTATCAAAGATGTCTTTTTATCACTCGTCATGCTCAATTAATTCAAATTGTAGATGATCAAATCAACTAGTAATATAATCACAAACCTGAGAAAAAGTTGAAACCATACCACGCGTGCTTTGATCAAGCACAGTACGAATTTCCTCCACCGGAGAAAGCCTAGCAGCCTTCTCCTGAAAATAGAAAAACCACATTTCAATAACTTGCAAACCCAATTTGACTATAGTAACAACATCTTACATTACATACATAAAATTTAACAAACCTGGTGAGCTTGAATTAACTGAAACACATTGGTTTCACTGTTAAAGTCCTCTGGCGACACAGCCTGGTCAAATTAAATAAAAAACCTATCAATAATTTTCTAACAAAAAAAAAAAAATCCTTTCCAATTACTCCTTTTCAGATAATAATAATAATAATAAAGAAAACCCAGTTTTTCTTTTGCTTGATTTTTCTATACATAAAAACAAACAGACAGTTGACTGTGTAAATCACCTGAGAAGAAGAAGACTGAGTTGCAGAGGCCATGATAGAGAGAGGTCTAGGAGGAGGAGGAGGAATGAGAGAGAAACGAGGGTGGCAAAATCGAATCATGGGTGAAGATGGAGGGGTTTTATAGACATTTAAGCGTGAAATTAGCGAGAGAGTACAAGTTGCTGCTAGAGTCCTCATCCTTACTTACTACCCAACCTGCCAGATTGCTACAAAAGTCCTACCAAACTAAACTATTTATTTTTTATTTATTTGTTTGTGAATTTTTTGAAGATAGGAGGTTGAAGACGGAGGCTGCTGCCGATATCTGGTCTAAATTTCAGGGGACGAAAAACATTTGGAAATTGGAATTAAAGGTTATGTGAAAATCACACTTGGGTTGGGTTGTAAATGTAAATAATAAATTTATCATTTTATTGATAAAGCTTTCAAATTTTATAAATGAATTAAAATATTGATACTTATTTTTTATTTATTAATTTTATTAAATATATTCCAAATATATGTGTCAATCTCTATATTTATCAAAAAGAAAAAAAAATTAGTTCAATGAAGCTTATATAATATTATAAGATAAAGGGTATGTTACAAGTCTTAATAAAAACTTACAAATCGTTTGTCAAAAGAGACTAATAATAATGAAAATTAAACTTAAATTTTACGAGTAAAGCATTTGATAATTAATCTCTAATTTAAATGATTATTTTAATTAAATAAATGAGATACAGGTGCATATTCTAGTCCTAGACATATACTTATCCATATTTATATCATATAAAACTGTGATACAAACTTATCCTCTTTGCACAAATTCTTAATTTTCACTCCCCATGTATTAATATTTGATGATCCTTTTCATGGGGAAAAAATAAATAAATTTTAGCACTGGTATCGGCATAAGTTTTCTTCGATTTCAATTGATTTATTCGGTTTTTTTTATTTCTTTGGCACGACCCGTAAGCATAACTTTCCTGTTTTCAAGGCATTCAAGGACCGAGACAGCGCCACCGATCAAAGGGAGTAAACAGGAGAGGCAGTTCAATTGAATGAATTGCAACTGGTCGACAGATTTTTGTCTTTATAGTGAGGGCTTAAGGGTCGATAAAACCCAAGTGAGTAGAAGAACGCACTGGCAAGCACACAGTAGTCTTCATTAAGGCGTCCAAGAATTTTGCCTCAAGTCAAAAGCAGCATTTGGTGTTTGATTTTGTTTTACAGTCATCTGAAATATATATATATATATATTAAATTCAATTGTTAATTCATATGAGAATTCAATTATATAATTATATATGGAAATTCCATTGTTAATTAAAAAAATTATTAGCTACGTATATGCTATACATCACAATTTTAGTCTAGTAGGATATAAATGTGTTTTATAGTGAATCAACTTCTATTCAAAGTTGCCTAATTTCTTCGCCTAGTAATTACAATACTGTTAATGAGATATTTAAGTTTGAGTTTGATTATAAAC
>JBBYHL010000004.1:18191874-18216613 GCA_038381835.1 Adansonia madagascariensis
ACTTTAAAAGGGCATGCATAGAAAAGATATTGAATGATAGATATTAAAAAAAAAGGAAAAATTATAAAAATTTTAATCAAATTCTTAATAGTTTATTATTTCATAATCTGATAAAATTAAGATATATTTATCCAATCAGGTTATAGAATTTGTTTGATAATAATGGACCATATATATTATCCCAATATTTTTAATTATTTAATTTATTTGATATTTAAATTTTAAAATTTTAAAATTTTAAAATTTTAAAATTTTATATATGTTTATAAATATATGAATGTCTATTTATATAACTATAGACAAAATATTAATAATATTGCTAAATTGATAGTCAAAAGATATTCAGACTAATACATATCAATTTTATTAGAAATATGAAGCATTCATTGATACGGTGTAGATAACTTTGAATTAAGCTCAAACAAAGCATGAAGATTCTTTTTACTGTATTATTTAAAAATTTTACAAGCGACATTTATAAATTGATATGTATTTAATTTAATATATTTAAAAAATAAAAAATAAATAAATGAGATATATATTATTTTATAAACCCGATTTATTAATTTTTTTTTCTTTTCAATGCAAGTGTACGAGAGAATTATAGAAAAAACAAAGAAATTGAAACCAATTTTAGGAAGTTTCTTTTGGGTCATAAAATGAAATGCTTATTTTATTCATGGATCATGCTACAGCATGATGAGGGATGGGTACGCTACACAAGATAGCCAAAACCCAAAGACTAAAATTGTAATTCTCAACATAGCAACTTATTGACCAAATTGGGAAAATATAGTTGAGAGTTTAGTACTTAGCAGCCACACACACAAAGTCCAGCTGTGCACTTATTAACGGTGCAGCCATGGCAAAGGCTAACACAATCGTCAGGTCTCTCGCATTGAACTGGCTTTTCTTGCTTTATTGAGGCGGCACAACACTCACAAATGCCACGGTTGCATTCGTTAAAGAGGCATCCCTCGCATATATCGTCACAATCAGAGGGTTTTTCGCATATCTCTGGCTCTGGCACTTCTCGTTTTATGGAGGCGGCACAGTGACACACACAGAAACCAGCCGTACATTCGTTAAAGGGGCACCCACATATATCGACACAATCCGAGGGTTTTTCGCATTCCTGTGCCTCTGGCACTTCTCTCTTTATGGAGGGGGCACAGCCGCACACACAAAGACCAGCCGTACATTGGTTCACGGTGCAACCATGGCATCTTTCGACACAATCCGAGGGTCTTTCGCATTGCCTTTGTGCTTCAATTTCTTCATTCAAACCTACAATATATTTCATTAGTTACATAATTAAAAGTACAAACCATCAACTAAGCATGTTTAATATAAATCAAACTATACTATTTTATATATCGATAATGAAATTTTCAAACTTCCAAAAATAAAAAGAACAGGCTAAATAATGAAAATTATATATATATATATATATTTAATTTACTAATTAATTTTTATTTTTCATAAATATACTTTAATGGGGCACGAGCACAGATAACAATGCTTTAATGCACTCGTAAGTTCAAAATTTTCAATGACACTATAAGACAATTTTTTATATGTATACAAAATAATATTAGAAACAATAAGCAAAAACAATCCGAGTCTCTAATTAACATGGTTCTAGTTTATTACCTGTTTCAGAATTTCAAATTTGAGAAATTTAGGTTTATGTTAAGTATTTAATTCATTGTTAATAAAAATTTTATATTTCACAAACAGAATCAATAAAAAATGGATATACTCTGAAAATATATTAAAAATAAAATACTAATTAAAAAATAAAACTTGCAACGACATATAATCTTGTTTATAAAATTAAAAACATTTATCATTAATTTATCAAATTCAATATATATACACAGACACACACACAAGGTGAATTAAAGATATTGAGAGACTTGCATGATCCAATTACTATCAAGGCTAGTAAGAAGGGCAGCTTGAGATTAGCAGCTCTTTCCATTTTGCTTTTAGGACCTAGTAGGAGAGATTGTTTTTTTTTTAAAAAAAATTAATTTGACACTTACTATTGAATTTGTGTATAAACTATATACATATATATATATATATAGTTGTTTCTTCTATTAGTTAGGGAAATTGACCATTATACAAGTTTGTGTTAAATACAAATCGGAAAGAATCCCATGGATGGAAATGAATTTGCCAATTTGGTAAGTTTAGATATTTGAAATTGCAAAAAGGATTACATGTTGATTTAGTTTGGAAAGAAAATCGATAAAATTAATTGGTGATTCATAATATTTAATTAACATTTTATATTTATCCATAATCTTTAAAGTTACTTTTATTTATCTATAGCTTTTAACTTTTGAGAACTATATTTACCATAAATAATTTTTCAAAAATTTTATTATTCATTAATTTTTTGTTAAAAGTAAAAAAATAATAATCTTATATAAAAATATAAAACTAGGGTCTCTGATAAAAAAGAGTAATCATCATACCTGTATAGCCTATAATGTTGATGTGCAGAAAGACTTGAAAAATTGCAAAGTGTCTCTGATAAATGTATTTTATTTGATTAAAAAAAAACTAAATTGGTTATAATTACTTTTCCATTATTATTTGCATTATAATCCTCTAAATTAAATTTATATTAAGTGCAATAAAACTTTAATTGTCATCATTAATACATAGAATAATTTTATTTTTTTTCAAATATAAATATTTAATGGTTGAATTATACTTATGTTAAAAAAAAATCACTTTCAAACTTTTCATAACATAAATTTATTATTAGTTTCACTTTTTATGCTATATACGTATATATTAATTTTAAAATAATTGATAGATTATCGAATCAATTAAAATTAAGTATGATATACCATATCAAATGAATTCCATTATCATTATTATAAATTAGGTTTGATTATTCTAATTGTTAAGCGCAAATTATTCTCAATTTAAAAATATTATTTCTTTTAATTTGATTCTTAATTTCATTTTAATCAAATATTAAATACCATTGTCATAAACAAAAATGTATAAACTTGAATTCAAAATATATTCGGTATATCCTATAGTTTAATTTTCTTTTCTTTCAATCATAGTAATTGGCCACATTAATTGTATTTATAATTATGTGTTTTGATCTTACTATAAATACCTTGCTATAGAAAATATTAGACACTATTTCAATTTATTTGTACAAATGTTGTTTCTTATATTTGTTTTTTTATGATTTAATCATCTATCGGAAATTTTCATTGCTGGATTTTATCATGAAATAATTTGATATTTTAACATTTCTCTTTTCAAAATGATTATGTAATAGTTTTTTTTTTTTTTTTTTTAAAGAATTTCTTTTATGGATGCATATCAAAATTACGATACAATACATGCCAAATTAAAAAGGAAATAATGCAGCTAATTTGGATTTGATTTGTTCATATTTAAAACATGCTAAAATTCTATATAAAAAAAGACTAAAATATTTTTTATGTTATATAAGTAATCATTTAAATTGAATTTTCAATTACTAAAGACTTTACCCAATTGGGCCGAGCGGTGGATCCTTCAGACCTGTTTTAATTGCCGATTTGATATTGGCTAATATAATTGAATCCCGAGGAAATTATTATTATTATTATTACTACCACCGATCATGAAAATCATTACAAAATTGCTTTGACATGGCTTGACTATTCTGCATTCATGAAAATTATTACGAAATTGTTTTAACATAACTATAGTCCACCTCTAAACCCAAGGGTTCCATAGAGGATTAAAAATTATTTAATTATTCTTTTAAAACAATTGATTAAAGAAAGTAAAGCATTAATTAATCGTTTTTAAATTATTCATTTTTTATAATATCATCATCAACATGACGCCAATATATATATATATATATATGTACATATACACACATGGCCAAATATAGTCCTACAAAGCTAGAGAAGGAAAAAAAATGTTGTAATACTCGGCATTAAAACAATCCACAAAAAGGGAGAAAACTGGACTGAAAATTGACTTTATTCTTTGGTAAATTACAAGTCTTGCTTTTCATTTCATCATTATACAAAAAGATACTTCTTTTTTTTTTAAATCAAAGAGATTCAAATAAAAAATGCTCGAAATAATACATGCATTTGATTTTAAATTAAACAAAGTTTCATTTAATTGATCTTTTATTATTTATTTCTTTTTTTAATAATTAAAAAAGAGGAATAAACAAAAACACAAGAGCACTTAGCAGAACAAGGTACTGATTACTTTCAAACGCAGACATTAAAAGACAAACCACTCTTTTTGTTTTTTACATATATATATGTCCCAACAGCAGAAAGAAACAAAACAAGGATTCTTTTATCTTTATTCGCAAAGTACTCTACTTCCATCACACAAAGAGTTCACTCTCAAGGCCAAGCTCCCACTGCATCTCCCCACCGCACCAGGGCTGAGATTTCAGCCTTGCAGACCAATTATACCTATGAAAATAACAATAAAATTAGATCAGGCAATCAAGAGGAGATAAGAAGATATTTTCGCAAAATTATTGACCACATAAAATTCTTTGGGATGTCTCTAGAAAACCACAGTTAATAAAAAAAACTAAAAATGTTTCTTCAAATGTGATCAAGATAGATAATTCACCGCAAGCTACTCTGCCACCAGCGTTTCCTGTGGTTTTGCTAAGCTCGTGCCCCCCTGCAAATATAAATAATCGCAGTAAAATAAAATGCCTATAGCGCTGGATATATCGCCAACTAAAATAGAGTAACAGATAAATGATCTATTACAATAGAGAATAATGCCCCTAATATCCGAATCCATTTCATGGTTCTTGGTAATAATTAAGCTTAAACTACAGGCATCCAATTAACTAGATAACATCCCCTGCTAGGCTAAGCTCCACAGACAAAAGCATGACCCATAACCCATAAGTGATATTAATATTCAGATTTCATTTTTCCCCGAGGAAGAGAAGATTGTGGGTAGAGGATGATCAATTCTAGAAGTCAACCACTTGCTAACTAGTGTTCCCAGCATAGGCACAACTAAGTATAAGAGAAGCAAACAACTTAAAGAGACTCCAAATTTTGAATTATTACCCTTGCCAAGATCATCAGGATCTGCATGGACAACAACAGCTCTTCCGATAATGGAGTGTGGCCCACTCAGAGGAATCTACAAAAGTATGGAAAACAGCTTTCAGAAATGAACTTAATTAGATCACAGATAAGGCAGAAAGCATATGAGAAAGAAAAGAATGTAAGCACAAAGGAATAAGAATTCAACAAAACCTGTTTGTCAGTAATAGAGAAACTTGCAGAGCCTGGACCACACGAATAATATAACAGTGTTAACAACAAGAGGTACAAACACTAAAAACATACAACTGAAAAAAGTTGATACAAAACAAAGAAAAGAAAAGTGGATATAAAATTTTTGGGCGTTAGCAATGAACTGGAAAGCTTGTGGTCATTGACAGCAAGCACATATTCATACCATCATCACCAACAGTGATATTTCCTAGATCACCAGCATGGCGATTCTCATCATCTGGGGCACCATGCTCTTTTCCAGCAGGGTTAAAGTGAGGTCCTAAAACCAGAATAATTAGACAGTAAAAATCCCAAAAACAATTACATCAGAAGACTAAAATCAATGAAGCCAACTTCCTGTCATTCATTTTCTTTTCTCTTTTTCCCTTCTAACTTCTAACAAAAAGAAAAACAAAAACCAACTTTCAGTTTTTTACCTGTTGACATGCAACCGTTTGTTGTGTCCCCAAGGGCATGAACATGGAACCCATGGAGCCCAGGCTTAAGACCAGAAACATTCCCAGTGACGGTAGTTGGACCTAAAAAGGGCAGAAAAGTTTTAAATAACTTCAAAAAGAAATACAGAAAAAGAGAGACCAAGAGGTCTCCTCAGGGTTGACTTACCATCTCCCTCTTGAGCAAAGAAAACAGTTCCACTAACACCTTCACTGCTGCTAAGGACGGCAACGGCCTTCACCATTTTTCTAAGTGATCTATAATATAATACACAATCTTAGATATGCCAGTAAATAATTTTACCTAAACGAAAAATATCTTAGAAAGCAACATCAATGAAGATGCAAGAAAAAGCTCAAAAATTATAAATCCGACGGCTTATATAAACCCGAAAGTAAGCTTCTATTTCATCATATCATCAAAAAATTTTAAAAACATTACTTATAAACGCTAGTTTCCAAAAGTTATTTTTTTATAGAACCTTACCGTATCAAATAAAGACACATTAAAGCTCACCTAATACATCTATCAACCTAATCTATAAGTGACCTAAACTCAACCAACAAGCAGAGAACTTCAATGGGTTACCAAAATTAAATTAAAAATGCTAAATCTTCACCTAATACAATAATTTCTCCCAAAATGTATTCTGTTTTTCGTGGACTATTTTTGAATCATAGAAGAGAAAAGAAAAAGGAAGGAAAAAAAACCTCTCGCAGCTAAGATTAGAATTTAACAAAAAATGAAGAGTAAATACATGACTTTCAAAAAGAAAAAAAAAGAAAAGAAAAAACACTTACTTTCTTAAGCACAGAATATTCTTCAATATATGTTTTTTAATTTTTTTTAACTTTCTTCAAAAGTGCAAAAAAGAAAAAGATTAACAGCCTTAATCAAGCTTATATTAAACAAAAAGATAATCGAAAAGAATCCTACATGCAAACAAGATCTATGTACAAAAGAAGTGTAAGGCAGATCTTAACTACAAGCAGAAGAATAGCAAATCAAGCTTAAGATAGAGAAATGAATCATATCATAGCTTTAAAACCCTAAAAATCGAATCGAAATCAAAAAGTGAAAAGACACTAACCTCAGAGCACCCCCGTCACAGTCTATAAAAGTAAACAACAAGAAGAAAAAAAATGTGAGAATTGAGAAATGAGCGTGATCTAGGAATTTAATCAATTTATAGAGAAGGGTGGGAATCGAATCGGTGAGGACGTCCTCTAGTAACCGTTTGAGGGTACAACGGTAATTGGGCTATCTGAAATAAATAAAAAAAATAAAACATAATCTTTTACCGACACAAGCAAGCCCCATAAAATGAGAAGTTTGGCATAGCATTCATGGATATATATATATATATATATATATATATATATATAAATCCAATTTACTGAATAATCGTCATTTATTCGTATCGAATTTAAATTATAGTTTATCTCGCACCGTTTTTAATTAATTTTTCTGTATTACATTGCCTTTAAAATTTTTATATCTACCGACTGCCCATCAGTAAGGCCTATTTCATTAGCTGATATTTTTTTGGTGAGAGTTACTCAATAAAGAAAACCATTTCCAAGCCATTCATTATAGCAAACAATATTGTTGAAATAATGTAATAATCTCTCCAGGAAATTTATAGCCAGAAAAAAAAAATTAAATAAAGACAAAAAAGGGAGAATCTTCTTTTTTGAGTCCTACATTTTCGCTGGCAGGAGAAACCAAATATTACAATTTCTTCTTCTTTTTCTTTTATATATAACTCTAGGCAACGACTCTATCCAAGTAAAGGTTGTTGGCCATGTAAAAGTAATTCCCCAGAAATGAATGAATGAAAAAATTTCCAGCAGTAATTTTGATGATGACACCTTTTTTGGTTTTAGAAATCTGTCTCAACATGCAACCTGGTGAGGGAGCCTAGCTCCAGCCCTCGCCGGGATGTCTTCCATAACTGGGACTCAAGGCCTAACTTCCTTATCTCCGTAAGCCCACGCTCAACTGCATACACAGGAGAGAAATAATCAAATCAAATATATTTGCGATAAGCTCTTGTTACGTTTTAGAGATTCTTACACATTGCTGCCTAACTCTCTTCCATCATTGGGAAGGACATTATGCCCTGAATTAGGCTCCAAAGGTTCTATCCCACATGAAGATTTGGTTGTGTCTAATCTTCAGGTTAATAGTGAGGATAACTATCTTCGACAAGATATCCTTATCTTAGGTGGTGTGATGTTGATGGGTCAAGAGATTAATTGGTCTAAGTACCAGATTGATATCAAAGATGTGATGGCTGTGTCAGCGCTATCCCTGAGAATCTTTCGTAAGAAAAATTTTGATGATAATACCTTTCATATCAATAAACCTACTAGAAACCTAGACACTTTTAACCAGACATTACTTCAAACTTTACCATGCCTGAAATTTATATTAGTTTAAGTAGAATATGTTAGCCAGGTTCGAATGATGTTAGATACAGATGTGTTAAAATGTGGGATGCTTAATTTTATTTTATATATTCAAAATATAATATTTTTATACTTATATTTAAATATGTGTCGAACATAAATGTCGGATATAAGTATTGTAGGGAAACTGAGAAGTACGGGTAACACTTTCTTTAAATTAAATACTATAAACTGAAATGGTTATGGTTGGCAAACAAGCAAAACTATTCTACTTATTCTTTACTGGCTAAGGTAACTCTTAAAGTCTAAGCTCAACAAGTCCAGGGGGAAGTAGATAAAGGGTAGTAGATAAATATTCTCAGTTGTCAAGGTTTCCATAACATGCCAAGGCATGTGAAGAAAGGAAGATGGAGAGAGAGCAAAGTACCATCAACTGCATCATGCGATGTCGGGGAATGTGAACTGCGGTTGATCCACGACTGCAAACGTTCATTTGCAATATCGGGTTCCACTCCATGCTTCATTGCCCTCCTCCAGAAATACGTAAGCCAAGCCTGCGCAAGCATAAAGCAATAAGAAATAGCTCAATGAAGATTCTTTGAAATGATGCTTGCTAGGAAAAACAATATATCACATTTAAATTAGTTTTCAGTTTCGCCATGCCAATCATTTCATAGAAGTTGTCAATTCTTAATGCATTTCACAGATGTTAAAATCTATTTGATTTTGTTTTCTTTCATCAAAACTATATATGTAGGTAATATAGCCTATATAACATGTTTTCTTTCATTGAACGTTGAAACCTAAATAGCACCAAATTCAAGCTGCCAAATTTCTACTGATCTTTTATCGATGTTGTTTTTCGAAAGCCAATCCTTCCTCAAGCCTGAAAGTGGACGTGAGAAAAGAATACTCTGCCAACCGGTTCCAGAACGAATCTCATCATTAGATAAATCAATGGCGAAATGCTTTTTCACTAGTAATCCAGCACAAAGGTCTTAGTTAAAACATATGACACAATCAAGCAGACTACTGGTCGAATTCCAAGTCCAATTACCATGAGCCTTTGAAATTTCACAACGTTCATACTATTCCTCTTGCTATATGTATAAGATTCATCAATTTCAAAATTGTCCTACTTTTTTAAAATACAAAAGGATACCTGTTTTCTCACAATGTTATTACTTCCCTTAAATGACGAGTGTAAAAGCCTTTATCAAAGACCATACACGTATAGGGAGATGACTAGCTGAAGATTTCTTGCAACTAATCACTTTCAAATTACTTGCAATGAAGATAAACTTGAACATGAGATCCAAGAGAAAACAAATATTGGTAGTAAAAAGTTACATCATACCTGCCTTAATGACATAATAATTTTCTTAGATTAGATTGGAGCCTCAATGACATAATAATTTTTCTTCGTAGTAAAAAGTAGTATAAAGTTACGTCATACCTGCTTAAAACGCACATCTTCAGACTCCTCTTGGCTCAATTCTGGAAGAAAATTACCTTTATTTCAGTGCTTTTGTTTTTGTTTGGTTTAGGAATTGTTATTAGATCTAAAACGCAATTACCATCAGCGGGAGTTAACAAAACACAGGAATAGATGCATAACAAACTCTTTCCTTCATAAAAGCCAGGCTGCTAGTGAGCTTAAACGGAAAAAGGTTAACTAACTTACCAAATGCCTCGAATTGACCCTCAATAGGTAGTTTCACCTCATCTACAACCATGAAAAGGGAAAACATTGTCAAGCGACCAACACATCTTCTTGATTTTAAAGCATGCCATTCATGTACAGCCTTGCATTGACAATGAAATGTCAATTTCTAAAGTCGTTATTACATGCCCACGGAATAGCAGATTCTCCCACTATTAATGGATGTCATTTGTTCAAAAAGGAAAGAAAAAAATATACCAGTTTTTAGAGAAGTCTGGCGTCGATGTTTAGCCATTGCAAATGCAACTGCATCCTCTACCTTCAGAAAAGATAAAATACTTAAAAGAACCACTAAATACAGGGAAAATATTCTTTACGTATACAAAACTGACCATTTCATGTGTTATTTTCATTAAAGAGGGAAAAAGCCCATAAGAAGGAATATAGCATGAGCTATTACATCATAACTCCATGATAATGATAATAAGTGAGAATAAAGATGATATCACAATTGCAAACATAAAGAAATGGCAGAGACCTTTAATAAAGCTAGTTCCCTTAGACCTTTCTCCACTAAAAGCATGCTTTCAACATTTCTCTCTCCTGATAGTTCACCAAAGCCTTGCAGGACCTTTTCTCTTTCATCTGAATCATTGTTGGCTGTTCGGTATGGAGACAAAAAGAAAGGAGAGTAAACTGAATGTGAGACTCTAAGAAGCAAAAAAAATAAAAGGAAAAGATCATTAAAATATTCATTTTCCAATACTATCAAAAGTCTGATGAAATATTTGGGGTGCATATCAAACGAAATCTTACATGAGATATCCTCCTCTTTGGCTCTTTGTCCAGCAGCTAATACTATTTCAACAGGAAGAGGGGCAACCGATGACCAATATTCATGTTTCACCCCGGCTATATCTGCCTGAATACCTGCAAAATGTGATGTCCTTGAGAAATCTAAGCAGTTCCGTGCAAAACGTACAAAACAGAGTAATGGATTTGCACGTTATAGAAACTGACTGCGATTGCAACTTTAATTACACCCTGGGTCACTTGACCAATATATTGCAGTGCAGCATTTAACTTTTATGGTGATTATAGAAGCAGCTGTTTATCCAATACAGCAGCATCAACTCAAAAACAATCAGGAATTCCATGTATTGAAAGATCAAAATTTTACCATGTTCCACACATAAACTCCAATAGCGAGCAAGCCAGCATCTCTTTAAAACAACCTCTTCCTAAGATGAAAACTGCAGATTACGTAACTATGACATAAAGGAGTAAACTGACAGAATGATGTCTACAACATTAAAAATAAACCCAACCATCTCTTCCTCAGTCAGCATCAACCTTTGAGTTACTGTTTGCAGTGATTTGATTTCACACTCTGCTTCATGGAGCTTCTCTAAGACAGCTGTTGTTTCGTCTCTGGCAATCTAAGCTCACAATTTAGGAAGAGATAAAATTATGTTAAGCGAGGACATTTTCCCCTTTTAAGAGTGGTGCGAAAGAAAAACTCAGAACATATAACATAAAATTTCAGATTACCTCAGCCTCTGTCTGAAGAGCAGCAATCAGTTTAGGTGTACCACCCTGAGTTTGCGCTGCAACTCTTGAAGCAGCCTGCAAGAAGGACCATGTCACATGCTACTCATCTGCAGTTCATAAACCATGTCCTGACTAACATGTAAGAGTAAAGAATTAAATCAGCACATTGATTTTTGTAAAAAGAAGTCAGTTATAAGCAATAAAGCACGACTACCTAGCCGATGAAACTATTGAAGATGTTAAGAATGAAAAAAGCATGACTTTGGCAACCCTTCCCGCAGATCTAAAGCACACGCCAACTTCTGTGTTTAGCCTCTATTGACTATTGAGATGGCATTTATTTTTATATATCAAGTTCTCATTTTAAGATTTATGCTCAAAATATCATGCACATGCCTGCTTTATATATTAATAAGCCTCTCTAGTCAAATAAGTAACAGTTTCACATAGAGAGGAAAGATGCGGAAATAAGTATAAATAAACTTAGTACGCACGTACGCACACTTAAAAGAGAGAAGAATGTCTTTTAAGGTTCATTGTTGTTGACTATTAAGTTTGTTTCCATGCATAATGAGACTGATTACACATGCAGAGTAGTTCAAGCTAAGGAAATAGTGGCACTTTTTAGAAGAACAAACCTCCTTTTCCTGCAGGGCTGCCTCCTTTCTGAAGATGAAGACAAATAGCAGGTAAGAAAAAGGAAAAATAAATTGCAACATAACGTTAAATTCATGTAAGTCGTGAAGCTTGCCTGCTTTGAAGACGTGCTTCAAGATTTACACCTTCTCCAAGATTAGCAATCTATATTGGAACATGTTATGTATCAATTAAACATATACATGTGTTTGCTAGAGCTGTATAAAGTTCATTCACATATCACTTGTCTAGTTGTCTTTAAACTTTGAAAAGTTTCACCTGTTTCTCAAGCTGCCGAGCTCTTGCTTCTGCTTCCTCCCACCTCTCCTCTGCAAGTTGAAGCTGGGAAGGCAAATATCATGATGGAGCACCAAAACTCACACTACGACAATATTATTAAAATTTTCAATAGGCCAAAACGCTTGTTTGGCTAACTTAATGAGTAGTGACACCTGAGTTTTTGGGAGAAAATATTGCTGCAACAGCAACATCCAAATGCCAGTACTATAGAGTTATGCCTGTCATTTGAAGTTTACTGTTGCAACAACTCTAGGATATTGGCCCAGTGCATGAAGATGATGGAGAGCCAAATTGATGTGCATGAGTACAACATTATTTTTCGAGTAAAACGTATCATACAAACTTATTGCATTCAACAATATAATAAGTTACATGATAAAGAAGAAAAGGTTACTGGAATCACCTTTTCAAGTAAACTTTCATTTTGATCCTGTAGCATATCGAGCTGCCATGAAAGTTACACTAAATTATTGGAAGATAAAAAAACTAAACATTTTCCTAAACTTCTTCATTGTTCGATCAAATATACTGAAATTTAAAATGTTCAGACTTCAACAAACCAAATAGATATTTGAAAAAGAAGATATGATGACATATACACCAGCTTTCAAATAATTCCTTAGAAACGAAACACCAAAAACAGTATGTGATTAATGGATGCCAGAAGGGAACTCAAATATATTGTACCTCATCTTGCAGATCAGAAGCAGACTGCTGCCTTCCCCTATCTTTCAGGCTGCTCATATTCCCCAACTCTGCAGACAATCTGCTTAAACAATAAATTTTAGAATACTATAAATAAAACAAAGCAAGAACCTAAACCAGTGCAAGGGGCATTTTACAGGATCCCAGGATCTGAGACCTTCACATTATACTTTGAGAAAGATGCATGATAGTGATGGGCTTAAATACTTCCCAGGAGAAGGCATTATGCATTCTTGAATACTGGAAGAGCAGCAGCAAAGCCTTTGTTACCCAACAGAGTGAAAACGTAAGGACCTAACTTATATATATATTATCTTGTAAATACATTATACAATAATATTCTTAATGTTGTTTAAAATCACTCAGTCGCTTCTAAATCATGAATAAGAAATGTTGCTCCATTTGATGGCAGATTTCTTCTTTCTCTTTGTAATATATCTAAAGCTTCATATACCAAGTTAAAAGAGAAAATTCATATGATATATCTAAAACTAACAAATGAAAAGAAGGGGGGAGGGGGGAAGAAAGAAGTTGCTGGGGATTATGATGATTATGATATGGATGATAACTTCATCCCTCAAACTGAAATCACACCAGCATAGAGCTATAAAAGTACCGTTTATCTCTACGACTATCGCTTGAAGCTTCTGTTGGCTTAGGTACCACAGGAACTGTCTTAATTCCTAAATGCTGGCGACCTGAAGCTGTGGAATGAGGAGACAAAGGTTGTTCTAAAGAACTGGTTGATGGAGATAAGCGGCCAGCAGCTGAAGCTTGTCTGGACTGAGGCTGTTCTACAGACAGAGATGATCGTCCAGCTGAAGTGGAATAAGGTGACATGTGTTGCTCCCGAGAGTTAATAGAGTGAGATTGTTGGCCACTTGAATAAGCTGATAATGGTTGCTCCTTAGTGTTGACGGATAGAGAGGTTTGATTGCCTGGTGCGGAACGTGTAGTTGATGGTTGATCCTGATTGACATGAACTGACTAATAGCAAATTTAAAGTTACAAGTAAGAATTACATTCATCAGTAATATAAGCATTAAATAAACAAAAAATTTGGACAACTGAGCAAACTGCGTTAACCGACAAATTACCAAGGGAGAATGCCTTGCTCTTCCACCAGCAATCCCAATGGTTGCTGTGCCACTTACTGAACTATGACTGTTTTCAAGTTCCTCCTCATCGTTGTCCTCATCACCTGGTTGTTGTGCTACCTGTTGCACAGGCCTTTGAGCCATGGTTTTGACCTGTTTTTTTAGAATGGAAGTCCACATAAGAACTCATTTCTCAGTTCCACAAAACTCCAGCATTGGAAACTGTAAAATCTTTTCCTTAAGCTTGCATAATAACTTGTCTACTTGAACAAGAAATTAGCTAAAACAAATTCATAACAGGAAATTACATCATTACCATAGAAGGGCGTGACTGCATTGCCCTACCATGAGCGAGACCAATGCTTACTCTGCCACTAACTAAAAGATCATCCTCATCATTGTCCTTGTCAGATGATTGCCGTGTAGTAACTTGCGGCAGCCGCTTCTGAGCTATGTTTTTAGTCTGCAAAATTATCCACCGTAAGTCCGCTGAGAAAATATTTGGTGGTAGCATCAGGTTTTTTCTTGTGATGCGTTAAGTCACAAAGGTTGCAAACTACAACTAGAAATCTATGATTTATCCTGTTCAATAAACTACATCGCAACTTAACATTAAACTTTCTTCTCCAAACACAATCCAAGCTAAGACCCATATTATAACCAACAGTATGTTCCATTCACCAAATATGCACTGATAAGCAAATAAAAAGGTAAATTTTACACATAGGACCAAATATGCTCGCGAAACAAGTAGTTAACTGAACAATGCATTTTCTTTTTAAAAAGTGACAACACATTACACATTAGGGAATATCCCCATTGTCCTTAAAGAATAAATCAGTCAATTACTGATTTCCAGTGCTCAAGCACACATGAACAGGTCACTCAATTATTATATTATGACTTAGCTTGTTCACACTCAAGTTCCACTTCCTACCTTGTTGACATGATGTTACATTTAATAGAGAGAGTTCAAGCCTCCAAGCTTATAAAAACACAGTACTTTCATAGCTCCAGAAGTTAAAATGACAAAAAGATAAGTCTAAAACTTTAAGTTTGAAACTTAAGCAACTTTAGGAAAAATCTATTATATGTCCATTCGATTTAAAATCTGTCACAAATGTAACTCAACTTCACTTATCTAATTGCATTCATTTTCATTCTTTGAGGATCATTTGACAAACATGTCTAAATCAGATAATCATAGAATTACCGCAGGAGACCGTGGTCGCATTGCCCTTCCACCAGCGAGCCCTATCCTCGGCGTACCACTCACTAAAAGGTCATCCTCATCATTGTCCTCATCAGTTGATTGCTGTGCTGCTCGACTGTGAGCTATGTTTTTGTTCTGGATTTTACAAGATGAGGTAAGAACATATTTATTTGCAATGTGAAACCAGCATGCTACCATGAACGAACTTCAGAGAAGCATAAGAGTCTGAAATACATTACAATGCATGACAAATTGATAATATTGGTCAAAAAATCTAATTAAAAAATTGCAATTTTGACTTGTCAAATGGAATGTGTTGAACTAGTAGAGGTATGTGCTTCTCACTTGATAAGCACGTGCAGCTGGTCTAGCTAAAACCAAATCCATATTAGATAATTACCGCAGGAGAGTGAGATCGCATTGCCCTTCCACCTGCGAGACCTATGCTTGCTGTGCCACTGACTAAAAGGCCATCCTCATCCTTGTCCTCATCTGCTGGTTGTTGTTTCATTACTACTGGTGATCGCCTTTGAGGTATGTTTTTGTGCTAGAATTTACAATGCAAGTCCAGGTAAGAACATATTAACTTGCAATGTCATATGTCGTGAATCATAACACTAGCATATGCAACCATTGACAAATTGAGAGTTTAAAGCATCATAAGAGTTTTCAGAATGCTCAACGAGTCATGATCAAAGTAAGAAATTGTCTTTTAACTTGCCTAATTCAACTCATTCTTTTTTTCTACTTAAAAAACATAGCATAGGTCTATCTATACCAAATTCGTATTAAATAATTCAATATGATTACCATAGGAGAGCGCGCCTGCATTGCTCTTCCACCAGCAAGCCCTATACTCGCCCTGCCACTCACTAACATGTCTTCTTCATCATTGTCCTCATCAGCTAGTTGTTGTGTCATTGCCGGTGGAACTCGCCTTTGAGCCATGTTTTTATTCTGAATTTTACAAGTTAAAAAACCCAGCTGGTAAGAAGTAGGAACTACTTATTTCTGGATTGTCCCCATTTCAGGCATAGCCTAATAAATGTTGAAAATGTCCATTAGAGAAAAATGTCCACGCCAGAACAGATGATGGGGTAAGTTTTTTAGTCCATTGTTTCTTAAACTATTGTATTTTATCCAATTCACGTTACTTAACCTACAAGTATCCTGTACTTCTTGAAAACTTCATGATTCATACTGATATGAAACTTTAATCTCAAAATTAATGTAAAAATTTGTCAAAAACATAATGCTTCGAACACGTACTCATATCGGATACCCTATCCCAAATCCATGTAACATTAAATTACCATAGGAGAGCGAGCACGCGTTGCTCTTCCAGCAGTAAGTCCAATGCTTCCCGAGCCACCAGTGTTATTATAATCAAGCTGATCGTAATCATCACCATCATCTTCCTCATCGTTTTGCTGGTGTGCCATAACGGCCGCCAGCCTCTGCGCTGCAGCTTTCGTTTGCGCTTTCCTGGCGTTCCCCATGCTCCCGTAGCTTGATCCCGACCGTGTGTGGCGCTGCATCGGCGAGGACGATGTCATTGGTGACGATGGCGTCACAGGCGTCTGTGGGGTGCCCTGTTTTCTCTCGCCTGCCAACCTCCTCCTATCCATAGTCACTGCAATAAATAAATTGGAAGCAAAAAAAGAAAAAAAAAATTCGATCAATATTAAAAGAAATAGATACAAAAAAAAATTATGGGTCGAACTTAAAACTTACCAGGATGATCAAAAAGGCTCTTAATTCCAGTAAAAGGTAAGAAAAAAAAAGCATATTTCGATTCTATGACACAGAACGGGAAATAATGAGAAACTGTGATTGGTTTAGAATAGTTTACGGGGAAACATTTTAAAGCGAAAACCGGTAAACAAAAGGATCCGATGGTTAAGGCAAAAAAGGAGGGAGGTTTTAACGGTCGAATTTTGTTGCTGTTGTTGGTTTTTCATTTTTTTTGAATTGAAAGATTTCTTATACATTTAAAAAGCGTCCTTCTGGGGTTAATGTCTAATTTTATTTTGTTGAGGAGTATTTTTGCAATTACTAAAATGCACGGTTATACTTGTTGCATCATGCCCATGGCGTAAATGATATACTGTTCTTGCAATTTACTTGGATTTAACTAAAAAATTATTAACTTATTTAGGTAATTGTCTGAATTGAGTTTGAGTTCAAGTAACTCGAGCTATCAAACGATCTAAATTTAAATATTTAAATTTTTAACTCAAATAGTTAATAAGTTTAATCGAATTTTTTTAATTTTTAATTAGTATTAAAAAATATCAATTAAAACTTGAATCAAGCATATGGACAAACAATAGAGTTTGAAATCATACATAAAAATCGAGTTTTTTTTTTACTAGATAGACAAGTCTAATCGAAAAAATTTAAATAGTTCAATTTTTATCTCAAATTGAACTTAAAATTTAAAAATAAAATTCTATCGAACTCGAATTTCTTGTAACTTAAATTTAACTCAACTCAATTATGCATTTATTTTGTCTATCATTGCCATCCTAAGTTAGAAACCCAAGATAAAGTTGCAAGTAAAAAAAATTACAAGTATTATTATATTAGAACTTTAAATTCTTTACAAAATATATAATTCCTAGTTTTTAATACCAAAACATAAAAAAAATTATGGAATAGGTTTTGGAATATAAAAAATATGATTTTTATCAGAAATTTCAAGAAGATAATATGGACAAGGAAATGATATGCAAAGAGCGACATTACGAAAGAATCCTTATACGAAACCTAGAACGTAAAAAAAGAAAGAAATTCTTAAAGAGCCCTTTGTGGTGATAGAAATGTTTAAGCAAAATCATTTTTTTAATTATTTTAAGCTATATTTTTCTAATGCATACTATCCTAGAATTGAAATTGTAACAAAAAATTTGCTTTATATTTATTTTTACTAATTATTGGCTAATTAAATATTGAGTCAACAACGACTTCTACCAACTCAACTGATTGAGCAATGAAATTAGTATCTTTATAATTTATACATTTAATCTATTTTTGATAAACCAAAATTAAAATAAAAGTTAAAAATAAGATACCATTTTACGTAAATTCCTTCTAAGTAAATTTTCATTTAACCAAATAAAACAATGATCTTGATAAATTTCTAGTAATTTTTTTTTCCTGGAAGCAAAAAATGAAGAACAGCATTTTTTTAATACAAAATTTAAATAAAATTTTCAATTTTTTTAATTATATAAACATAAATGCTATACAAATTATTAGATGTTTTAAAATCTTAAATATAAACATGTATCACGTCAATCATATTTAAAAGTATATAAACATATCGTGTTTCATTTATATACTATTAAACTTGTCATATCGTGTTTCGTACAATGTTTTTTATATTAAACGGGTTATATTCATGCCGAATTCAAAATTATTAAATCCATGAGCCCCAATTTTGGATGCTTTTCGAATTCCATAAGACTTGAAATTGCTCCATTGCTTTCTTGCATTTCAGACATACAATTTCACATTCTCGTGTAAATTTCTAAGATAGTGTTTCGTTGATGTGTTTTGTCAAAATGTATACCAAAAAAAAGAAAAAGAAAAGAAAAAAGCACAAGCAGCAATCAAAAACTGAACCCTAAACCTGTTCTTTTACTTGCTTTTGAAACACCAGCACTGTTTTTGTTTCTACAGAAGGGAAGCGATCAATAGTAACAACCTGGTGAAAAATGCTGGAATCTAAAAAATGAAATGAGCAAACAAAACTGAAAGAAGAAACATAACCTAAAAAAAAGAGGAAAAAATACATAGTACAGTAAAGGCTAAAGGTCTTGTCCAGATAGCAAGAAAAGAACAATACATAGTACAGTAAAGGCTAAAGGTCTTATCCAGATAGCAAGAAAATGTTTTTGCTTCAATGACAAAAAAATTCTGAATGAAAAATCCACTCTTACAACAGCATTATGGTGCAACATTTCTGGAACATATTTGTTTACGTGCATATACAGCAACAAACTCCATTTTCATTCAAGTATAAAGTGACCATTTTGCTGTTCAGCATCCAATTAAACAAACATGGATAAGTTCAGAAAACACAAATTTAGAATATCTAATAACAAACAGTCCAACAAAAAGGAAAAACATTTCCTCTAGGTATAACATTGCGTGCTAAAATGACAAAGTTCCTTCACCTTGACAGGAAGATGGCAGTTGGATTTCCAGGGGATGGGGGATTCTGCTTTAGCAGGGATGCAAGAGGACCAGCTTGAACATAAGCATCAGGGTCAGTGGCTGACAATACTTCTACCTCTTCAAGACTAAGTTGTCTTTTGATCAAGTCCAAGTTCTCCTTAAGGACCTCAATCTCTCCAAAGGGCAGCTTCAAATCCAGGGCTTGGACACCAATTTTAATTGCCTCATCCTTCTTGAACCTCAAGAATGGCATACAACGTTTCTGGATCTGTTTGAAGTCTGCTGCCTGACCAACAGTGCTCTCCTGTAATGCTTTCATTATCTCCCCGTCTGATGCGAAACTACGGGTCTTGCTGTCAAACTTGTTTTGGAGAATCTGCAAACACTCAGCTTGCCATCCATCAAATTGCTCATTCACGAAGATTTGGCCTTTTAACCTGTCCTCAGTTAGTGATGTAACTGGAGCCCCTTTCTTATTAGCTTTCTTTGAGCCCAAAATCTGCTTCTGGAGCAGCTTTCTCATTAACACAATGGAATCTTGCAAATACTTATTGGCACTCTTGAGTTTTAGATCTGGAGAATCTGCTGTGGGCCAGCCTGCTTTCACTACAAAGCCATCCTTCTTTAAAAGCTCTCTCCAAACAAATTCCGCATAGTGAGGACAGATTGGAGTGATAAGCCTAGTCTGCACATCCATAAAGCGCCATACCAGGTCACGGTTCATGCCCCCACTGCCACAAGAGAACCTATATTCATCCCTGGCAGCTTGAAGATCATAAAAGCCAGTTTTGAGAGCCTCCCGGAACATGTAATCCCGATAGTTCTGCTCAGTCATTTTGACAGCTATGTTTATCTCATTTTCAAACACCCGATCAGCATAGGTAGATGGGGGTCCTGTTCTCAATGACGATTCCACAGCCAGAATCTCTTCCATCCATGCAATCTCCTTTGTAAGCCGTAAGATTGCAGCATTGGCCGTCTCAAACACAAAGTTCGCATCATCTACGCCATCCCCAGCATCAGCCAGAGAGAATCTTGTAGCATCAGCAGAGAATTCCTCAATTGCCTGGTGCAATGTCCTGAAATTGCCAGTAGACTTGGACATCTTCTCTGAGTTGAGCATAATATGTCCATTGCACCTGAATCCACGAGGCCAGTGATTCTTGGACATGATTGCGGTGTGGTTGTAGATGCAAAATGTCAAATGGTTCTGGATAAGGTCTTTTCCAGAGACTCTAAGATCAAATGGATACCAGTATTCAAACTCCTGCTTCATCTTATTAAGAATAGAGGATGGGATATCTGAAGATTTGGGATATGAACCACCACAGAAGAGAAAATCCCAGACCTCATCAGTCATCTGTTCAGGTTTAACCAGATCAGCGCTTTTTCCATACATGTCCCCATTTTGTAAAAGATGAGCAACTGTGTAATATGCCATATAAATGGTTGAGTCAGATAATGACTCAACAAGGAATTCTTCATCCCAAGGAATGCGAGTCCCAAGACCAAAGGATCGTGAGCAAGCCCATTGGTTCAGCCACCCTAAAGTGTGTTCAAAGCCATGCCGTGTCTCATCAGAGTACAGATTCATGTTGGATAAGCACTCCTCAGACAACTTTTTCCATTCTGGTTCCCCATATGTGATGTACCATTGATCAGTAAGAGCCACAACACACTCATCACCAGACCTTGACATGACCTTCTTCTCAGGCTCACTATAAATTATTGCCTGGCCTGTCTCCATCAATTTGGTCCTTATCAGTGGCTTAGCTTCCTGAACTCTTCTTCCAGCATACTCTCCAACAATCATAGTTCCCTCTGTAAAACCTCTCAAGTATACCAACCGCTTTGCCTCAGCAAGCTTGTCTTTCTCATTCTGACTTTTAATTTTAAGATCCACGCAAACTTTTTCAGCAGCCCTGTCTCCAAACTCTGGAATGTCAATGATGGGTACAATCTCAAAAGGCAATACCCACTCATCTTTCACCCCGAACTTTGCCCGAAAAGCAGGTTTTGCTTTCAAATCATGTAAGGCCATATAATCATCAGGAGCATCACTAGGAACACTGGTAACGATTCCTGTACCTTTGTCTGTTAGAATGGTCAACATTGGAAGAGCATATATGATCTCATTAAATGAGAGAGGAGACTTCACAGGAAGACCAATCAGATCATAACCAGTCAGGTCAACCAGGCAAGTAGGTTTCTCAGGAATACGGGAGAGCTTCTGATAAGCAAGGTTGAGTGCTGCTCTCTCTGTTAGAATAAATACCTCAGTTTCATTGATTTCAAAGGCTCCATATTTCCCATCAGGCAATACCCAGCAGTTTGTTTGCCCATACATGGTCTCAGGCCTCAACGTTGCAGCAGCCAAAAACACTTTTTTCCCTTCCAAAACACGCATTTTGGCTGGAAAAGGTGGCACCACTTCCATTTTAATAATAGTATACTCCTGAGGCTGAACTCCTTCACCAGTTGCCCTATCATGATCAGCACATGGCTGACCATCCAAGGGAGAGTATATAGTATACCTCTTATCTTTAACAATCTTACACATCGATTTCAACTTCCTCATCTGCCACTTAACAAAAGAATCGAAAAACGGATTCATATCCGTAGTCACAAACGACCTTCTCCAATCACAACCTAATCCAAATGCCTTAAGGTCTTGAACAGCCAATGGCGGAAAGAACTTCAACCATTCGTATGGGTTCTGAAATTTTGATATCTCACTGTCTGAAAGTCCAAAACTCCTCATAATTTCCCATTGAAACATCTGTCCACTAGATTTAGACGTTGCTTTAGACTTTTTTCCTTTAAACTTATCAGGTACTACATCGGCACCTTCATTTGTTTCAGATTCTTCCTTTGGGTTTGGTTCCTCTACAACCTCATAATGGAAAACGGGTGGATCACCAAATTGTTGGATTTCTCTAGCAAGTTTATCAGCAGAAGCCTTGATTGGCATACCAGTACAATGAAAAGCAAAAGGCAACAACACATTGGCACCTCTTAATCTATGGTAAGCAGCAGCAAACTCGAGTTTCGAAAGAGAAAATGCATGACCCAGATGTAAAAAACCATTCATATACGGAAAAGGAAAGTTCCCAAAAAATTTTTCACCTGGTTGAGGTGGTTTTTCATTAGATTCTGCCTTGAAAACATCTTTCTCATCCCACCATACTCTAACCTTGGACTCGATCTCAAGTAATTTGTCCCTCCTTGCATAGCTCTTGCCTCCCTCTGTTGCCATCTCGTGAAACTGATGGAAACTGTTTAAAACCAAAACAAAATCCAATTCATAAAAAATGAAAAAAGAATGACAATGAACAAAGGAAAAAAAGCAAAAGAATCTTTGAAAGTAAAGTACCTGAGTTTATTGAGGAAGATGGCCTTGAGCCTACGGGCGGGCTCTCGAGATCGAAGAATCTTTGCTGAGTAGAGGCGGTAAACAGAGGAAATGGGTGGAAGAGATGAGGAAGGATAAAGAAGAAATGAGGGAGACGGCGTTGAATCTCAATTTCACCTACAGGGTTCGTTTCTTAATTAGTTTTACAGGTTTTTAGGGTTTTAAGAATTATCGGCTTTAAACTAAAAAGGCTTGCCCCAACTTTTTAAATAAATCAAGACATCGACTAAGAGTAACGAAATGGCCCAATTTCTTCAACTCTTTTTTCTTTAGGCTGAACCAAAGCCCAATTAGAGGAAGCCACTAACTGTTGCTAAGTCTCGAACTTTTGCTTTAGTCCAAACCACATTTCATGCCATTTATACAACACATGATTTTTTTTGTTTTAAAGATTGAAGAATACTTTTTAAAATTTATAAGATTATTTTTTTGGTATTTTATGAGAAAAAAATTTTAAAAAAAGTAATAATTAATATTTATTAAAAAAAATGAAATAAAAAAATAATTTTAAAAGAGAAATAATAATTATTAAAATTATTAATAAAAAGATTATAATAATATTTTTACTTTTATTTTTATTTGCTTTGGGTTGCTTTTTTTTTTAAAAAAAATTATGTTCGTATCCATATTATTTTTTATTTTTAAAATATTACAAAATTTTATATGTGAATAATACATGTTATTTTATTTATACTTTTATACATTTGTTTATTCATATAGTATTCATATAATTTTTCGTATTGTGTTTTAATTACTTTCATATATATCGTATTCATGTTATTTTTATATGTTTAAAGTATTATAAATTTATATATAAAATTTTCACATTAGTTAGGTGTTTATGTATGTTTGACATGTTCATCTATTCGTATTGTATTTATATTATTTTTCTGTCATGTTCGTATTATGTCTTAATTTATAACTGACATATATACTATACATGTAAAAAAAATCTGATGTTATATATTTAAAAGGGGGTACTCTCTATGAAAACTTACATATCAAATTTTATATTTATATCAACCCGTTTGGTAAAAATTTTATTTTATTAATTATTTTTAATTTTTTTAATTATATATTGAAATGCTTAATCTATTGATCCCCTCGACAATTTATATGTCAATTTAAAATTAATTTATTAATTATTTTTAGTTTTATATTCAATTTTTATTTTTATTAAGGGATTGATTTTCACTGTAATTCACTGGTTGATTTCGAATTGATACTCGACCTGCTTAAAAAAAAATTATTCTATTAATTATTTTTAATTTTTTATTTAAGGCTTTTTTTTTTATTTTTAAATGAGGTATTTAAAGAAGTTGTTTTGTACATAACCTATAGGTTTATTTATGACATGTATATGACAAGCACATAATAAAATTATTTTATTAATTGATATTTTTTATTTAGTTTTTAAATAATATATTTAAAATTTTGATTTATAGGTTGACTTACGACTTGATTTAAGATCCGTACCTAACCCGTTTAGTAAAAAAAATTTAAATTTTATCTTATTAATTATTTTTATTTTATTTTTAAATGATGTATTTAAAAAATTGAACCTCACATTAAATCGCGAATCAATTAAGAATTCATACCAAATTTGCTAAAAAATAAAATAAAAATTTATTTTATTAATTACTTTTATTTTAATTTTAAAAGTTTTTTATAGGGATTAATCCATATGTTAACTTGAAGGTTAGTTTAGGATTGATACTTAAGCCGACAAGTGAAAAAAATTTAAAAATATTTATTTTAATTTTATTTTTAAACGATATATTTAAAGTAATTGATCCACACTTTA
>JBBYHL010000004.1:18276782-18289703 GCA_038381835.1 Adansonia madagascariensis
GTAGTTTATTTAATATTTTAGAGGCCCACGGCCCCAAAAGCACTATTTAGCTCCTTAAGAAACTACTTCATTTGATCTGGGCCCGATGGCCGAGAAGGATAAGTGACGTTACAGTGAAGCCCGCTTACTTTATAAACCACTTCTCGCCTCAGTTCTTCTTGTTCCTGGGATGTGGGATTTAGACAATAATATGTTCCGCAACTCCATTGCAATTTGCAACTTGCATCTGAAATTAAATACTGAACACCTTTCACTATACAGGCAATTGTTTTATGGTTAACCGCAAACGACTTCAAAATTCAATTATAAAATAACCGTATTAGAGGAGGAGATTGACGTTCATTGGAGATGACCTTTCTTCGTGGGTTCAACTGCGACAAACCTCTGCCATCTATTGCAGGTTTAGAAAAAAGAAGGGAATGAAAGACAACAAAGAAACCTTTTTTTTTTTTTTTTGCTTTAAGATTCAAGCATGTCCCCCAACGCTTATTTGACTCTTAAAACTCGAGATTTTGATCCCCAAACACTCAAGGTTTGATAAGATCGTTGCAAAAATATAAATAAGCAAACTTCACAGAAAATCCAGGCTATATATTGTTATTAGTAAGAGTAAATCTTACACAATACAATACAATTGATGTCTTCAAAGCACATTTCACTCCAAAGGATTACATGAAAGATACAATCTTGGCTGGAAAAGCTACAAATACTTTAATCTCATACAACAACTAATACTAGTCTTGAACATTATTTAGTATTTAGACAGGTCTCTATGCCCCACGGAGACCAGATTCACACAAACTTTTATCACTTTCGGATGCATCTTTGCATCAAATTCAACAATGAAGCATTCATCCCAAAGAATTTGATTAAAAGAAACAAAACAGAAGCATTCAGGGCATTCATAAAAGTACCCCATGGTGACAACTTTGTCCTTGTATTACAAACCTATGGCACTATAAGTAGTATCTATATATCAGATACAGCTGACTAGAATAACTAAAACTACTTGGTTAATGGTTGTTTACAGCCTTAGGGGCTTGGATTTGTTGGGATGTGATGGCTCGAATTTTAAATGTGGTTTTGGTTAGTTTTGGGGTGGAGATAGAATCGATTAGAATTGTCCTCCTGTGAAAGTTTGGCCAAATGACCAACTTGGAGGAGCCACATCATTGGAGATGACAGAGCGGCCATCGCTTGTTGTGACCTTAAAAGAGAGTGCTTGACCGTTCATGTAAGAGTTGCTTTGCCAGTTTTGGCCCCAGTTGCGAGACATCACTTGCCAACCAGTTCTAGACCCTTTAATGGAGACAGACACCACGTCTCCAGCACCTCCAACATTGGTTATCAGCACAAGGTTGAAGTATGAATGTCCATTCATGGTAAACCTGATCCCACCAGATTTCCTACAAGCAACCCTGCAATTAAAATGTTACCTCTTTAGCATGTCCTCAGCCATGAAAATTATACTTAGTTTTCACTCGAATCAGAATTGAACTGACATGATTGTTGAATGAAACATGACTTGCAAAGTAGCCAATCTTGAGGTTACAGGGCTATGTTAAACTGAAAAGTACACTGGTTTTTGTGTTTCGTACCTTCTGTATTCAACGGGCACTATTCCGGCTTTATAATGAGCTATATGTTGGAAAACAGGCTGCGCGAGATCGAAGTGTCTCAAAGGAGGGTTGCACCACCCTCCGGCGTTATTCGGGAGGGCATTGTTTGGAGGGCAGAAGTTTGTAGCTGTTACTACAATGGATCCCTGGAGGCACCACCTATTGTCACTAACACACCTGATCTCAAAGCATGCCCCACAAGCAAGCCCCTTGTTGAATAGAGCAGTGCTCAATGCAGCAGTGCTTGTGCCATAACCTTGGCTGTAAAGATTTCCATAGCCACATGCTCCTCCTACAACACATATGGAAGAAAAAGTAGCTGAGAAAAGGAATTCACGGAAAGGGAAAGATGGTAAATAATATTTTTTTGGTATTGTTTAGTTCTTACCCATTGTGCCGGACGCATCGCCTCCACCATAGAAGGTAGCATGAGCATTAGACCATTCACCTCCATTTCCATGAATTGTCTTCAACATGGCAAGAGATGATACAAGAAAAATCCCAAGAAAATCCATTTTTCCTGCAAAATCAATTGACATTCAAATATCAGCATTTTTTTTAGATAAACTGGTGAAGAAAAGTTTCTGATAAGTTTATATAGGAGAAATGCTGTTCTTGTTCTTACAAAGACTAGAGTTAACTTTGAAAACTTGACTTGAAGAAGAGAGTTAATTAGAAATGAGTTAAGGAAGAGCTGAAGGGATGAAGTTCTATTTATAGATGTGTGGGACTAAGGACAGATTGATGGAAGGGGAAGGGTTCCAGAGGAAGGGGTACTATACATCTATGTTACTTCGACTCTTCATTTTTCTTCAAGTACCTGTGTCTAACACCAGTATTTGACATATATTCAAACATGGTATGAGCATATAACCCTCAAAATGCATGGAAAACTTTAAAAAATTAAACATACTCTTGTTGAACACATACTTATATCAAATACTTACACCTGAGTCGATTAACATGGCAATCGATGCTATCAAGGTTCAAAGAGTTTTTTTTTTTCCTCCCACATAAAAAAGAATAATCGACATCCTCATCTTTTGAAAGACATTTGAAATGGCGTCACACCGTTACTTTTGGTTACTTTATGCACACTTCATATGAAAGAGAATGGGAAAGAAGAAAATAATGCATAAACCAGAAAAGGAATTATTCTAAAGGCTTGGACCCATGTTCTTGTTGACATTCCTCTTGGACTTGAACCTGAACAAAGTAAGGGAAAAGGTTCTCTGCATCGATTGATGTCCTCAACATTTTGTAAACTTACTTTTTACAATGTTTTATGCACATTCTTGGCTTAAATTAAAGATCCTGAAGAATCCTTCCAGGATGTGATTCTTATGGTAAAGGATTAAAGTTTTTGAAAGAACCTTATCAGATTGAGTACACATGAAAGTGGGAAGGATAAAAAGGATGCAACATGATCGTACCGACTAAATGATTTGAATCTCTAATTTTATGCTGAAAAGATGATATCTTTTCTATGATGTTACAATGGAACCAAACCATATAAGGTAATTTTTGTATTACTGGTCTGATGTTTTTCAGCTTCTTGTACAGCATATCGTTGGACTTTATATTGTTCAGAGATCACTTCACCAATCAGAATTGGAAGGAAAAAAAAGAGAGATAAATCATGGTTCATTTCATCAGTAAAATCGAATGAATCTATGCTTTATGGAGAAACCATGAGTCCGTGACACTCTATTCGGATGCAAACTTGGAATGACATCATAAATACAAGGTTAATACTTCCCAATTTTGCCAGGATCGGCATCGATCGGAAACTTGGAACAATGAAACAAGAAAATGGTTTCGATTACTTTGAAGATTTGTCATCGAAAAGGCATGATGGTGCAAAAAAATGTAATGGTAATTTTCTGTGAAAAAATTGCAGAGGGTGAAGTTCTTAATTCTAAGTTCATCAGTCATGTTTAACTTAAAACTCATTAGTAACCTTCAATTCCCCCTTCAAGTCTCACATGAAGATTCAATGAACTAATGCGGGAAGAAGAACCCCATGTGAAGCTATTTGCTCAAGCTGGCCTCCCTACCGTGTATCAAAATATAAGGCTTTAAAATGTCATAATCAAAGTGTTGTGCATGTGGCTGACCATCCACGTCTATCTAAGTTAAACTAAAGATAATGGAATGTATATCTTTATCTTCCCCTTTCTTTCTCTTCAAGCTTTCATTTCATTCTCTTTTATACTTTTATCCATCTTAGCTGTTTCTGATCGAAGACCCTTCAATTGTCTCCATGCTGCAATTCCCCTTTGAAGATTATTACAACCTTTACAGCTTGAAAGAATTTATATTTTAAAACTGACTCTCTTTTTGTAGGGCATTGCAGACATCTGTATGCTAATATTCCAAAAACTAAACTGGATTTTTCCTACAAAATTTCCATCCGTAGCCATTTAATTTGCTTGGTAGGATATCATGCCAAAAAAAAAAAATCTTAGGTGGATTTTTTTAAGTATTAATCAATGAATTCATTAATCAAAGGCAATCAGCAATCACTCGTGCAGCTGTTCATGATTGATGAACACTTTTTGGTTCATAAAATAGAAGACATAATATATATATATATATGAAACTAAAGAGAAACAGTTAACTGCCTCTTTTTTTTTTTTTTTACAGTTGCCCTTCAAATAACAACTAGCCACCTCTTTTGGTTAGATAAGCTTCAAAATTTAGAATCAAACCTTCTAAAGAGCAAAATTCCATTTGAACTTTTATTTTTTTTTCCTCACAGAATTGATCAAGAACAGTGGGAAATATATAGTTTATTTACTTCAAAGAAACCAGACAAACCTTTGATTAAAAAAACAATTCAAAGGTGACAAATGGCTAAATCAGGATCATCTAATGCATGTTACCAGTGAGACCATTCAAAAAAAGAAAGGTTTTTACAATTGATTAAAGTAAGATTCCATTTGGATAAGTTTTTTTTACCTAATTAAAAGGTTATTTTCCATCAGTCTTCTGAGGGACAACAAACTTAAAAGTTCCATGCTCAGGGTTTTAATTCCATTAAAGAAAACAAAACAATAAGATTGAAAAGTTTATTATTATAATGTTCTTCTTAGTCATCATCACTCATCAAATTCCAGAGTACTTAAAATGTTAGTTGTTCTTATTTCATAAGAACTAACAACCAGATCATTGTAGTTTGAATTGGCCATTAAATAAAAGGGGGAAATAAACCCCACAACCAAATATCAAAGTCCCAAAGAATAATAACAACAAATCAAAGGAGGCCACGGATGCCATAGACTCAAGTTAGTTAGAAAGTTCTTTTTATGCACCAAACTGCTGCACATGGGATCACATGGCCAACTTGTTCAAGCAAATAGAATAAGATGAAAAGAAATAGCCTAAAAGACCTTGTTGAGTACCCTTTGCACATACAATTTAACCACACATTTTATCCCAAAAAAAAAAAAAGGGTTTATCAAGATTCAGACTTCAGAGCAACTCTAAGCCACATGAAAGCCGGAAAAAGTAACTTTTGTTTTTGTGGAAGCCACTGATCTATATGATGGGGACTGCACCGTGGATTGTTTCCTGTTCACTTCTGCTGTATTTTAGCCACTTTCAAGTTTGCGAGGCCCCGCGTGCCACAATATTTTTTAACAGAGAACAACGTGTGAATGCATAATTCAACCAGCAACCTTTCGAACACTGGCATGCACTGAGAATCTTTGTTGTTCCTATTCTCTATTTTTCTAGAAACATCCATGTTCAAAATCCATGTACGATACATTTTTTTACATAGATACATGAATATAACCTTCTAAGGAGTTTTAGAAAAAATTAAACATACCATGTTAAATATACACGTATTTAATACTCATACATGAATCCAAATAATATAATAGAAAATTGACATGCACCATTATATACAGGTTCTATGCTTTTGTTATTGTCTCCAATAAGAAGTGGGTCATGAACATAAAGGCTCTTTGCAATGTGATAAAACAGTATTGTAGTTTCAACTTCCAAGCGTAAAGCAGCTGGTGCTTGTCATTCAACGATTGCTTTAGAGAAATCTGCGGCCCCTGAAAACAAACCCTATTAAGCTCCCACCAGACTGGATTAAGCATATAATTAGAGTAAGAAAGCTAAAAATAGCTGGCCTTTCAATTAAAATGACCCCATTGCCTCGACTTTTCATTTTTCTTTAAGCACCTCTGTGCTGGACATACTTGAACATGAATATGATGATGTGACCCTCCAAAGATTTTTCAAATACACAGAAAAACTTAAAAAAACTGAACATATCCCATTCGGATACATAGCCTACTAGAAGTAACCAAACAACAAATATTGCACTCTCAAAGCAAACACCACCTATCTGCAGTAAGAACACAAAATGGAATACTTTCCAATTTAAGAATGAAAAGTGAACCCGTAATTTTCAAAAGTCTAGCCCCCACAAGTTTGTAATTCATCCCCATCGAACTTCCTGCATGTTGCAGTGTTAATCATATAGATAGCTGATGTTCGTGGCACGTTAGAAACAAAGTAAACTTGCTTGCAACTCATAATGTGCTCAAGCAAGCGATAAGAAATTCGGGATGTTCTTACTGCTAAATTGAGAAAAGATAACCAGGACAAAAAGATAATATGTTGAAAGTAGCCAGTGGGTACAGAAAATGACTAAATCCATCTATTTGCAAGTGAATTACATGTGCTGAATAGATACTTGATGTCAAACTGCTTCCCTGCTAGAAGAAGAAGAAGATCCAATCCTCTGGAATACCTTTGTGCTAAATATATCTTTAGTTACTTTTCCTTTAAATGTGAAGTGCTTCTTAAGATGATTTTTTATCGAAGAACCCCTGTCATTCCATCGTGGGGCTGGTCGAGGCCAGTTTCTCCTTAATTTTTCCTTGGTATGATTTGTGACTCCATAATCTTCCTGGTCTTCAGATATCATGGCACCCCTGCTCCTTCGCAAAGATCTTAAAGCCACTTGCAAAGGTTCTGAAAATGATGCAGATTCTTCTAGTGCTCCAACGGTTTTGAGACACAATGGGCAGGGAGGATCATGAATCTGGGACTTTGGAGTAACTTGCTCCAGGCATTCAGCGTGGAACACATGGCTGCAAGGTAGAATCCCAGCGGTTGGCATGTCACCACCTCTAATTATCCGATGTGAACTCCAGGGTGACTTTTGCCACAAAAGTTTTCCACAAACTCCACACTTGTGGTCTTCCACAGGGCCAATAGGGGACCTAAGGCTCTCTACGTCAACATGCTCCGCAATGTCAAACTTTTCTCCATCTAACCCCAGATCATAACTGCTGGCACTGCTCCATCTAAAACCTTCTCTTCTAGAGCTATCACCGGGATCTGGTGATGCTTCAGACCTTTGAATTTCAGAAAGGGTTTTGTGAAACTTGTGCTCAACACTAGAACTGTTTTCATGCCAGTGAAATGGTGAGAAGCGATCCTCGTTGGGTGTCAACTTGCCAACACTGTTAATGTCAGCATCACCAAAGCCTTCAGAATCTGAGACAGGGTTGCGAAACACTAGTGGGTAAACAGCTTTTGTCATGTAAGAACGTCTACCAGAGATGTTGCAGTTGGGAAAAGAGAAGGGCTGCTTGCTAGTGGATTCCCAGCGACTAGACTCCGAGAGGGAGGAAGGGGATCCAAAGCTAGGGGATCCAGTAGTTGCTTTAAAAACATATCGCCCCTGCAAGAAGAACACCAAAAAGAGGAAAATGCTTAATGATAAACTTTTTCCATTTTTAACTGCTATGAAACCCAACAAGTTGAAACACAAGTCACCTCAGTGGAGCGAGGGAACCAGGAGGTCTGAGGCACTGATCCTGATAATTAAAACTAGGTTAAAGAAACAAACATATGATGGTTCAAGTAGTACAAAATCCATCAAAGGAAACTGCAACCAATAATTGAAACAGAAAAAAGAAATTACAATCATTCCATTCTAAATCACATACAATGAACTTCATTTTGGTTGATTGGTATAAAATTCAGGGAAAAATACTTTAGAAAATTAGCTATAGTCTTCTAAGAGAGGGAAAGAAAGAGAACTAAAGAACATTATTTAGCAATAACGAAACAAGCTAGTGTGACATCCCTCACTTCCTACATTTGTAAAAGCTGTTAATTAATATGAATGACAGCATGGATCCAAGCTCTGCGAGTGTCATTTATGCAACAATCCTACAGGGCTGAATCGGCTAGCCTCAACTAACAACTCAAAGAGATGAATCAGCCAATCCCTTAAAACCAATAAATAGATATAAGCATTTCACTGCCCAACCCCAGCCACCATCACTGCCAAAACCGAAGCTTGGAAATTAAACAATAGTGAACTACCAGATAGGATTGGGTCAGCTGAGGTAATTAAGCAGCTAAAGCAGCAGCTTGTTTTATTTACTATTAGCCCTACTCAGGCACAACAGTAACTCATCATGAAGGAGAATTGGCTACATCATAGGCGGCAGATAGGCTCAATGCCCAAAAAGTAATCACTGATAGAGGACCCTGAAATGTTCAATGAAATCCATAATGCAGGTTATCTAAATGCTCAGGGTTGAACCAGAAGACTAACATTTTAAGTTTTAATTATATCGTCAATAGGAATGAGAAAATTAGTTTCATCCACAAAAGTAGAAAAACATTGAAGAGACAACTATATGCCAGTCTAAAAGACCCTTTAGACATTCTTGCAATTTAGACATAAAGTTATAATTCTAAGGTATTAATTCAGATGAATAAGAACACATCATTCTAATGAGAAATGGACCTAGTATTCTACATATAATCTAGTTTTGGAGCATGGATCATTTTCCATTTTTCCACTCATACACTCTTGAACAACTCATTAACCACGCCATCATAGAAAATCATTAAAAAAAAATTGGTATGATAAGGCAAACCATATGAAAATAGAAATCATGAATGCTAAGACAATGAGAAATTAAGGCTAATCATGATAAACAATCAGTTATGAACAGTTAAAGTATTCATTGTACTATAGCCTGAAGAAGGTAAAGATTTCCAAGAATCTACAATATTATGCAACACATCCGTTCCAAATTTAACTAAGTATTCATTGAATCAGAACTTGTTTGATTAGCCCTTTATTTCAGGAAAGGTATTAACTATGATTATATATAAATTAATTGACTTAAAGAAAGTACATGACATATGGCATTCTGTTAAGTGGGGGAAACTTAAAAAGAAAATGCACTGACATGCAACTAATACAAGAAAGCTGCATGAGATATATTATACATCTTAAACTGCAAGAAAAATAAGAATCAATTTTAGGCCAGGTGTGCAATGATTGATAACAGAAGAAATATCAACATAAGATTACCTCCAACATTAGAGGCAAGGAGCTCCTCTGGATTCAACCGTTGAATGGGTGAAGTCCATCGTGTTACCAGAGCACTATCAGGTTGGCTGCCAGAATAAGAGAGTAAACCATCAGAAACAGAATGGTGATGGTTGATGTACCCTTCACTGCCTACCCTGCTTCTGCTACCCCTGCTGTTTGAGGACAGTGATGAACCATGTAAACCTGCACCATGTGACCCATGTGACAAACCATCTGAATGTAACCTACAGTTCCATATCCTCGATGGAGGAGGGGAAAAACTAGAGTTTGTCCTCCAAAGTGGTTCATTATGGTCCATGGAACAGTCCCTTCTGCTTGCAGGTGATTTTGTTCCATGTGGCCCGGCGGCCACACAACAAAGTGCACCCGTATTAGCTATTTTTTGTTGGCACGATAAGGTTGTTCAGTAATCTATTTTTGATTTTCAGGGAAGTATAAAGCTCCACACGACCACGAGGAATCAAGCATAGTCAAATGTCAACAAAATTAAACCATAGAAATTATTGAAGCCCACAGCTATCCACTCGAGACTTGATCCAAAGCGGATGGCATATCAGATTCCCATCTTTGGAGGAATAATAAAGGGTGCACTTAAGCAACTTTTGACTCCAATATGCCACTTGAACTAGGATTCCCCAAAAATCTGCTATTCCTGACTGCAATCATCCAGTTGAGCAAATGTAATGAGTAATTCAATAAAACACTATGGTCTATCCAGAGGAAGAAAAATACCTAATTGCAATAGAACTCACAAACAGAATTAAAAAAATACAAAAATGAAGAGGACAAAACAATAATATAATAGCCAAATCATGTATTTTAGTATAACATAAGCAGAGAAGATAATATTAATAAGGCATTATTTAAAAGTGAATATCTCTCATAAGTTTACAAAGTAATATCATACATCTAGACATGCGAACACTCACACTCTATAGGATAGACAGTTAGTAAGTTGGAGAAATGAAGGACGCATGTGAATCACGGAAAGAAGTGCAAGAAAATGCTGTTGATTATAAATGCTTCATACTTTTATTTGGCATTTATATAAACGCAGCCACAATTTGCCAACCTTTTTTTCACATTTTTGCACCTGTTAGCCTCTTGTTTTATGCCCCTTTCTCTTTTTAGCTGCATTTCTGTTTGAAAAATACTAGATTTGAATAAATATGTAGCACCGTTCCACAGTTCTAAACAAGCGATGTCAAGATTATTGCCAAAAAGCAATAATAGAGATTGAAAATCACAGAACAAAGCAGGCAAGTGTTCATTGTTAGGAAAATAACCTGAAAGGATTTCTGAAGAAGTCTCTTAAAAGCATGAAGAGTGTCAGCAAACATGTAGTATAATTATGTGTAACACTTTCAAACCTAAGATTATGTTCCCAATAATACGCAAACCCAACCTCATAATTCATCATTGGTTAAAAAATTTTAAACAAATCTCTACTTCCAACTCCTAAAATCTCATAAAAGGAAATGATAACCCTTGACCCTTCCACTTCAAAATATATAAATGGTCCCCTAAAAATTCAAACTTTTCATCCAAAAATATCAATTACCCAGCCAAGAAAATTACTCTAAAATGTCAAAAAGGGAAAAAACCCAAACCCAAAAAACAAAAAAAAGAAAAAAAAAAAACAGAAAGTGCCTCATCTTATCACTAAATCAGCTAAAGCACAAACAATAATCCAAAAAAAATAAAAACCCATGGAAGCAAAATGAAGAGAGAAAAAGAAGGTACCTTAAAAAGGGCCAAATCTGAACTGGTTATGAAGAAATCTGGGGATTTTTTTTTTTTTAAGAAAACAAAAGAAACTCTAAGCTATTTTGCGCTTTTCTTTAAAAGAAAAAGGGAGAAAAACTAAAAAGAAAATGAGACAAAGAGAAAGCGAACGAAGAGAGAGAGAGAGAGAGAGAGGCTAATGATGTGAAGTGAAAATGATGGGGGAATCACATTGTTGTTATTACAACAACAACAACAACAACAACAACAACAACAACGTTTAGATTACGATCATGTCGAAAAAAGAAAATTTGTAAGGATTTGCAGTAACATTTTTTGGGGGGAGCGTTTGTTTTTAAATTACTACATTACCTTTAGGAAACGATAATGAAGGAAAAAAAAAAAACGATGGAGTGGAATAATTGTACCTTACCATGATTTCTCACCCTTCAAAGTTTCTTGTTCTTTCTCCTAAAGTCGTTGCTTTGTTATGGATTCTAAAATTAGACAGTTTAATCTATAAATTAATCATATAAAAACATCTTTCTTTTCTTTTTAAAATTCTTTTATGACAAATATATGATATATTAATTTTATATAAAATTAAATAAAAATTAATAAATATATAAAAATCAAATTATTTTATACATAAAATTTAAAAACTAACAAAAATAAATACCGAAGGTACATATAATATTTCAAAAAAGCAGTTAAAATAATTTTTTAATTGGATGTAATGATTTTCGTTGAAGAAATTTTGAGGTTTTGATAGAGAAATAAAAAAAGAAAATTGGTTGCAAATGAACTACCTTAATTTGACAGCAACAAAAATAAATCAACTTAATAAATAAAAAAGGTTTGGTTATTTATTTATTCATTTGTTTGTTTCATAAAATCATTTACTTTTCTCAATAATGACCATAATTAGATTTTCAATATATTCAATATTAAATGAAACTGCTGAAAAGACTTTGATTCGACGTCATTAGTCACTATTAATAGTTCGCTTCATTTCTTAGATTAAAATAAATTAAAGAAATTAAGGTTTGAAAATAAAATACTAAAATTACGAATAAATGATGAAATTTTTAATTTTATAAATAAAATTTATTGATAATTGTATGTTAATTTATTGATTAAATTTTTTATTATTTTAAAAATTTATTATAATTAAATATGTGTTAATTTTTTAATTTTAAAATTAAAAATATTTCACCGATAATAATATCATACAATAATTCAAAATAATATTATAAAAAAATAAAAATAAGGATCAAAGAGATTTAGTAATTATTATATTTTGCTTTATTATAATTATACTTAAAATATTTTATATTTTATAAACTTTAATAAAATATAATTTTTATTATATAAATTTTAAAATATTTATATTTATATTATATTTATATATTTTTTAATTATTTATCAATATCGTATTTAATTTAATATTATCAAATCTGTCAGAGAGGGAAACGTGGGCTTCAACTAACTCGGATTCTGTAACAAGCTCGAGCTTGTTATGTTTAGGCCTTAGAGGTTAGTCTGTCTTTAAAGGTGGGCTTGGGTTTAGGACTTTCTAACTAGATGAGCCCATAAGGCGTAATCACTTGGCCATCCAGGCCCTAAACTGGCAGCATTTTAGGTGCTTGGCCCAAGTATATTTTCATTTTAAATAAATATATCACATATATAATAGTAATAAAAAAAAATAGTATTTTAGTTTTTGTAAACGTGATATTGAGTTGTACTCTGACTCTGAGACGTAATCCTCTCTCATCTCATAAATCCCGTCTCGCCCATCTGAGAATTCAACCTCGGAATTTCTTGAAGATTTATTAAGTTTTAATTATTGGATCGTCCACGATATACACATATACATTTGTGTGTGTGTGCAAATTTAGAGTAAGATTTAAAGCACAATATTTCCTTGGTAAAAATCATAATTCAGTTCATGAAATGTATGGATTACTTCAATTATACTAGTAAATAATCAACTCGTGCGATACATAAAATGTAGTGCAAGTTACGAGGGAAAAAACGGAAAGATAAACATTGTTGCAGGCATGGGGTAATTTTATTAGGGAAATCAAGATGTATTTTTTTTTCCCTATTGAGACTTGAGCTTTAAGATGGGAATGGCATTCACTTGCTTGGTTAAAAATTATTTAATTATTATTTTAATTTTTATAT
>JBBYHL010000004.1:18350933-18372619 GCA_038381835.1 Adansonia madagascariensis
AAAATTAATCATTCATTATTTGAATCCCAAAAGTGTAAACATAAAAGTGTTATATAAATAACCCATATCATTGGACTTATGAATTATTAATAGTTAATTCTTTTTACTAATTAAATCTACTAATTGAAATCCCATTTTTGATGAAACAAAACAGTATGATTAAAGATATTTATTATTAGAGATTTGAATTTCAATTAAAGTTTCTTTGCAGTGAAAAAAAAAATATCTTCCACCGTATTATCTTATTTTATAGAATAATTTTAATTTAACATATTTAATATATATGATTTTTTATTTTAAATCATTAATGACTTTTTCTAGTATGTATTGTCAAAATCATACAGCAATAAATAATTTCTTTTTTAAATTTAAAATTAAAATTAAAATATGCGAGTAAAAAGGACAGAAGCACTTCCCAGTTAACCGATTCTTGATTGCTAAACTAACAAATTTGCTTAGACCAGTAAATTTTCTAGCCAACATTCTTGGTATCCAAACAATGAAAATGGGTGAGGATTAATAGCATATATCCTCCAATTTTAATAAACTACTATTTTAAATTATATAAAATCTAAAAAAATATTACGTAAAATTTTATATTTTTAAATAATGAATTCGTGATTGATCATAATAAAATTATTATAAAAAAAAAAAACTGCAATTGAAATGTTCACGAGATTTTTATCTTATTAGTTTGGAGTGTGGGGTTCTCCTACATGGGCATCTTGGTAGTGCAAAATAGGGTCCAATAGAATTTTGACATGTAAGCCAAAGAAAGCTGATGAGGTGTACTGCGTCACCCATCGTCACCACGAGGTAGTGGGGTTCTTTGCTTTGCAGTTTCGTTTTGGCCCCAAAAGTCAACCGTTTTTAAGTTACGATAGTTAGGCTAACACTTTCTCAAGCCGTCTCTCTTATGAGGTCCACACGTTATTCTTTGACAATTTCTTTTTCTTTTTTTTTTAATTAAAAAACTCTTATTTTATTATTTTATTTTGCGGATTTTATTCCGTATCCTGCGTTCACAATCTAAAGTATTTTTTATATATAATTATTAATTAAGTTTGATAAATTTGGGATTAATATAAAATTAATTAAATAAGTGATGAGGTGGCAAGATAGGGCCAAAGAAAATGCGAACACATAGCTAAATCAAATGTGGAAAGTAAGGTTCCAGCTCAGCATATTCAGCTTCATAACGTCAAAGAAATATGGCATGGAATTTAGTAGGTCTTGGCCCCCACCTAATCTGGCCCCCACCTAATCTTCTAAACTACTAATACATCTCTTGATTTGATATAATCCAACTAGTAATAAACTAATTACATACACTAATTCTCATATTTATTTGTGTTATTCCGACTAATGATAGAGTTGAAAGCCTGGGATTTAGTCCAGGATATAAATAAAATATCTATATTCGTAAATTTTGATTTAAAAATTTAAAATTTAATGTAGTTATTATTAAGTTAATTTTGAGTTATCAAATGAGTCAAATTTTAATATCTTAAACCTGGATTTGAGTAGTTTGCAAGTATATTTGAACTTTATATTTTTAATTAACATCGAAAAATCTCAATTCGAAGTTGAACTCAAGTACAAATAATTGATATTGAAGTGAAAGAAGCTCAAATAATTTAATTTTTATCTTGAATAGAACTTGAGCTTAAAATAAAAAACTCGAATGAGTTCAAACTTTTTATAGCTTGTGCTATGCTTGGCTCAATTTCGTCCATAATATATTCAACTGTTAAATTAATAGGTGTGATTTATTGGTTATGGGATTGAAGTTTCAATTATACGATATCAAAAAATCTCAAATATAAGAAAATGAGATAATAGTATTAAACCCTAAGTCATATATTTATCATTCAACCGTTTTTACTTCATTCAGCTTTTCTTTTTATTTTTTCTTGAATACTTGTTAATTTAGGTATCAAAATATATCCAAAATTTAAATTTTCATGTGTTTATAATTACTTGCTACCTTTTAAAGATCCTCGCTATATTGAGATGGATTCTCTCATCAACGACTTAAAAATCCCCCACCAATTTATGCTTAATAAAGTAGAAATACAATTATTCCATTTTGCAACAATCGTTTAAAATACAATTACACCTCGTGTCATAATTGTTCGATTTTGGACTTATCGATTGTACGTGTACATAAAGTTTTGGGTACGTATAAATAGCAAGAATATATATATATATATATATATATATATGTATATGTATCTTACGGGATTTCTACAGATAAAAAGTCACGTAATCGAGAGTTATAATCTTGAACTCAAATTTGTCCTTAATCTTAATCTTAACCTAATTCGTTTTGTCCTTTTTTTTAAAGTCAATGAGCTTGATAATAGTTTAATTAGTAGTTTTGACAAAGAAGTGTAAACTTAATTATATTAAATATAATACAATTATACGATATAAAAAAATAATATTAAAATTATATTATATAAAAAATCATTTTAAACATAATAATAATAATAATAATAATAATAATAATAATATAAAAATTATGGAATATAAATAAGTTGCGGACAAGTTCTTCACAAATGCCGATTGGAATTTAATTATTTGTTTTGTTTCCTAATTTTGGAGCTTAATTATTATAATTATTTTTTTCTAATTGTCGGCGCCGGGAAAGTGAACTTTTTCAACATGTTTACTTCTACGCGTTGGTTTTAAATGTCATGAATTAGGAAGCATACGCGTGGCCTCACCCAAAGTCGGCCACATCATATTTTTCAAATTTATTTTTACTTCTACATTTCAAAATGTTGGGCAGTCAAAATTATGAAACATGCATGCGTATTCTAAAATTATAAACTTTTTTTTTAAGAGAAAAAAAATCAAATTTGAATTTGTAAAGGTGATTGTTTTTCATGCTTGGGAGAAAAAAATCCTTTTTTATTTTAATTTTTAAATATATTTTAATTAATATTGTAATAATCATTTAAACTCGTTGATGAAAGTATTAAACTTCATTAAGTGGGATGAGACATTTTTCTTTTTCTTTCTTTTTTTTTTTTTTTAAATTTGATAATTAATATGGGTTAATATTTTAATTGTTACTATTAATTTTGTTTTTTAAAGAAATTCGGTAATTGACGGTTGAGATAAGACAAATCTCGAGTGTGTACGAAGTGTCTGATTATATATGCTATATAAATTTAAATAGTGCACATAGTTTGTTAGAGCTAATTTTAGTTAATTACTAAGTATGCTCTTAATTAATTAAGATTAATTTTGACTTTCCATAAAAAAGAAAAAGGAAGAACGAAAATAGATTATATATGTCTTTATCAACAAGGTTTTTTTTTTTTTTAGCATTTTTTGTATTTTATTTTTGGCCAAGATTTTTCTATATTTGATTCATTGCATATGGGATTTTCACATGAAATATCTTTAGAAAAAGCCAAAAAAAGCCTTCGGCTATTAGGGGTGTGTGTGTGTGTGTGTGTATGTAAGTTAAAATTTTTGTCCAATTTTAAAATTCATCAAAAAGATTTTTAATTTCTAAATAAACATTATCAGCTAAAATCAAAGGTCCCCCTCCTTTCATTTGGAAGATGGCTAAAAGGAGAATTTGTACTCATTCAAGCATATTAAATTTAAATCAATACCCACGAGTTTCATGTTCTGTGAAGGTAATAGAATTTGAAAACATAAATTTGTACTTATGTTTAATTTGTGATAATAAGAGAATTTATAGAACAAAACAGCACAAAGAATTATTTGTTATAATAATGTTTTTAGCCAAGAATACTTCTTTTTATATCCATAATCTATTTTTAACCTTAATCCGCATTTAATATTAAAGAAGAATATTATATGCTTTAGTCATTTTAAATTCATAACTTTTAAAAATTTATCCAACACGTGATCGTAGCTAGGAATACTAGTAGAATAGAGTAGTAACCTTTGAAAATGGCAGCTACATATCGTGTGCATTGGAAATTTCCATGAAATTTCATTGCCATTTTTCTTCATATTTTTGACTTTTTCAGTGTCTAAAAAATCTGTAGAATCTATCCAAAATGGATGGTTTCCTTTGAATTTAGCAAAGACATTAACACATTTAATTGTTCCAATTGCCTCCCACCCCCCACCTCCCTAAAGTTACTTTGTGTAATATACCAAGTCATACCAAAATACATAATAGTCTACATATGTGAAGTATATGGTCATAGCCATAGCCAACAAAACCCAACCTAAATTTGCTGCTGCAAAAGTTTGTCAAGTTCAGATAAAATCATAAAAAGCAGCAGCAATTTTTCAAAATATTTGAAGCTAGTATATGTATATTTATATATTTATATGTATATAAATAAAGAGGTTTATTGGGCATTTAGAATTCTGCAAATAGGCAATAGAATTTTTAGCTTTGGGTTAGGTTTTAAACAGAGATAAGTCACATACTTTAATGTGAAAAGATTGCTGGAAACATGGGTCCCCAACTAGCTTAGAAACCCTCCTTTTTACCATTTTTTTAAAAATAAATTCTCATATTATTTGTTCTTTGTCAAACAGGTAGATATGGGTAAGAAAGCTACATAATTTTTTTTTTTTAAAAAAAATTATTTGAAAATACCCAATCAAGGCTTCCTTGGAAAGTGCCTTGCAGCCTACGGACCTTCAATTAAAAACATTAGCTCTTCTGCAAGCTCCTCTATTTAAGCTCCCTTTTTCCCCTTTGTTCTACTTTCTTAACGGCCTTCCCTTCTTTCATTTCTTTTTCTTCTGCAAGCTTTGACATATCCCTCCCTTTCCCCTCTCTCCATAGCTTTCTTCTTCTTTCTCTCTGTTGCTCTCCATAACAGCTCCTTTCTATTATTTATAAATTCTTTTCTTTCTGGGTTTGTTGTTTTTGTTTAATCCTATAAAGGGTTTTAGCATTTAGAGGAGTTTTAATTCCATGGAAGAAGCTATTGTTGTGAACAAGGGAGAAGACCTGATCAATTTGCCTCCTGGTTTTCGGTTTCATCCTACAGATGAGGAGATCATAACTCATTATCTTACAGAGAAGGTAATGAATAGCAACTTCAGTGCATGTGCTATTGGTGAAGTTGATTTGAACAAGTGTGAACCTTGGGATTTGCCTAGTAAGATTTCTCCTGATTATTGTTGTGACTCCTTTTTTTTATACCCCTTTTCGAAGTTTTCTTTGCTTGGATGTTCAGTTTCGTTATTAATACTTTGCTGGTGTTGTATTAGCCTTGTATTTGCATCTAATCTTTTATTTTCTTTGCTTAATTTTGCAGAGAAAGCTAAGATGGGTGAGAAGCAATGGTACTTCTTTTGCCAGAGAGACAGGAAATATCCGACCGGGATGAGAACAAATCGAGCAACCGAAGCTGGTTATTGGAAGGCAACTGGCAAAGACAAAGAGATTTTCAAAGGAAAAAGTTGCCTTGTTGGGATGAAGAAGACCCTTGTTTTTTACAAAGGGAGAGCTCCAAAAGGAGAGAAATCAAATTGGGTCATGCATGAATACAGGCTTGACGGCAAATTCTCTTACTGTAATCTCCCCAAGGGTGCAAAGGTACACTTAAAAACTCCTTTTTTCTCTTTTAAGAAACTACAGCTTTTTCAATTTCATGGATCCAAAAAAAAAAAGTACTTATTGAAAAAGAGCAGTAACTTTTTAATTTTATCATCTTGTTACTGTTTTGTTGGTTGAGGGGTTTCTTTTCATGGCGTCTTTTTCTTTGCTTTTGTGTAAATGAAGAATCTAGACTGAAAATATTGAAGTTCGTATTTTGAATAGCATGTTTATTTTTTTTCTTTGTTACAGGATGAATGGGTTGTTTGTAGGGTTTTCGATAAGAATACAGGGATCAAGAAATTTCCAATTCCTGATCAGCTGTTGAGAATGAATTCTCTTGGTGATGATTTTATGGATTATGCTTCACTGCCACCTCTCATGGATCCTACTTTCTCCGACAAAGGCTTAGGTTCCAGTTTCATGGATGGTGAAAATGGTGAATTCAAGGCCATCGGCACGACCCCCCCAATGTCGTCAAGACCCTCTGATGTGAACTATCTTGGCAGTTCCAACTTATTCACCACGATGAATAATAATCAGAATTTTCTTCAAGCTCCTCCAAATAACCGTTATCAGACAGGAAGTTCTAATATTTTGAACCCTCAAATTCCAATCCAAAATGCAATCTTCTTCCATCAAGGCAGTACCAACCCAAATTCTGCCTACTTGCACCAAGGGAGAAGCAGTGGAGGAGCTCCGAGCAATTCCGGCACCAACGGCGGCTTTAGAGGCAACGATCAGGCAATTCTAAGACCATTGACTGCCGCTCCTGCTGACACAAGATCGGAACTTGACAGGCAGTGCAAGTTGGAGCAGTTTTCATCGAATCAATCCATGGTCAGTCTCTCCCAAGAAACCGGCCTCAGCACCGAAATTAACAACAACGAGATTTCATCAGTGGTTTCCAAGAGCATCGAACTTGGAAGCAGCAAATCTTTTGAAGATCTGGGAATTCTATGGGACTACTAGCTAAAATATTTGAAGGGATAATTTATGATACTATTTGGCTTGTTAAATTTCCTAGGAATATATGAATTGAAACAGTCTTTTCTACCACTAGCTAATTAATTAATTATTAGATTTGGGAAGTTTCTTGGATTTCTGATGAACAAAAAAAGGGAGGTATACAATTTGTATAGATTTAGATTCATGGTGTCCAAATATTTTTCAGATTATTACATTTTTATTAACAGATATCTGAGTAAGATTTTATGTACATGAATTCTTTGTTATGGTGGTGAATTTATTCTTCCTTTTTTTTTTTTTTTTTTTTCTTGTTCTCCACCTTTTTTCCTCCAATTATCTTAGCATTTAAATTCGCATTGATTCCACTTTCATGTGTTCCAACCATAGTTCCTAATTAAAACCAAACATACATTTAAGGTTGTTTGTGTTACTTTGCTGTTTTTTGTTAAATATGAAAGATCAACTCCATGCCTGAACCTTCCTTTCATATGATGTAATTAATGTTTCGATTATTAAATTATGAAATTTTATTTATTTTTTTTCCAAAAATCACTTGACACTATTTAGCTGGTTGGACCCAAATATTTTAATTATTGTAATTGAGAATCAAACATTTTACTATCGGCAATATCACTTTAGTATTACATAGATCTTTATTTTGAAAATAATTTCAATAATATGCTGTACAAGTTAATTTTATATAATCAGGAACCTTTCTATTTAATTAATAATTATTTTCCATTGGGATAATTAAGGTATGTTAGTTGTCTTGAAATTAATTTTTTTTATATTTTCTTTATTAAAACTTACAATAATATTAAAAAGGACTAATTAACATTAGATTTCCAGAAATCCATAATAATAAGTCCAGTGGATGTTTATTGAAATGTAAGTTTAACCACCTCCTCTAAATTAACTGCATGAATTGAACCAGACTATGAATCACTTTGAATAATTAATTCCCTTAAACTCTGCAACCAATTAATGTGCCTATCCCTGACAATAACAATTAATCCCAAAATTATTTCTTAAACCACAATGCATAAACTTAATCTTCTGTCTTAAGTATCATAATTAATAATTAATTTTTACATGTGCCTCCCCTAAACCTTGAATTAATATACCCTTTCAACAGCTTAGCTGTTTTTTTTTTTTTTTTTTTTTTTTATCTTTAGCAAATTTTTTGGACTAATTAACAACTGATTGCAAATTTGATTTTGGATTTACTGTAATAACATTATGATTTCAAGTTGAATATATCACTTGAGTTTAATTAGATAATTTGCAAGTAAAGCATTTTATATATTTCAAATCAACTATTTGTTTTTATTTATATTGTCCGAATTTCTTATTTTTATAAAGTATTTATATCTGTCATTTGTAACTGACAAAAAATTTTATAAATATATATAAAAGTAAAGAAAAAAATTAATATACCAATGTCATACCTATCTCGAATTTCGGGCGTAACATAACTTTTTACAAGCTAAAAACTATATGTATGGTTATTACAATGTTTATAACATGTTTATATATCTTTCCAAGTAATGTTATGATTTGATGACATCTATTTTTGGACTTTTTCAATGAAGTTGTTTTGAAAAAGAGGCTTAGATCGATGATATATGTAACAGATACCCAGGAAAAAAACATGATGAAAGAAAGTTGAATGAAAAAAGAAAAAAGAAAAGAAAAACCAAAAGAAAATTTAAGAGAGTGATTGAGTGGGAATCGGTTATTGAAAGAGAAGAAAGGTTCATGTGATTGAGTGAAGGTGCATTGAACCCCTCCTCCATCATTTTACTTCCTTTCTATTCAAACCAAAGCTTCCGTCAACCCTTAGGAGATTCATGCTTGCAGGGAAGTTAACATCCCTTTTTTTTTTTTTACGAAGCAAGCACAATGAGAGAATGTCCAAAATTAAATCCGATAATTTTATAATACGATAAAAAATATAAATCTACCATAAATAACAAAAATTTTAGCTTATCGGATTTATTTAAAACAAAATTTGATCGAAAACAAGAAGAGAATATTCTTTTTTTATTTTTTATTTTTTTTTTTAAAAACCCCTGATTTGTTGCATGAAAACATGGGGGTACCAACCAATTGCCAGCCGCCACCGCGTATTTTTCTTTTTATTTTCTACATCGTTTTCAGCTTTTGAAAATGAACGTTCTGTTTTTTTCTGATGTTGTAATGATTGATCTTATCCGCGTTTTCGTGTTTTTCCTTTTTCATTTTTCAATCTTCTCAGTTTTCGCCGCCACGGCTGGCCACCGCTCACAGTCACACCGCCCTCCCCTTCCTCCATCTTTTTTTCTCGTTTTTCTTTTTATAGAATTTCTTGGATTTTTAATTCAATTTTAGATATTCAATTAATCACAATAAAGTTTTAAAGTTTTGGTTTTATTATTAATCTTACCTTAATTAATTATATACTTCGAATTTTAATGACTCAGTATGCATAATGCTATATTTTCTCATTACAATAATACCTTACATTTGAATTGAAATTTATGCAGCTTGAAACCTAACATGTACTTTTCTTAAAGAAAAATATTAAATGACGATGCTCTATTATTGGTTTAACAGTTCAACCGTAAGGAAGAAACCCTTTTTTCAAACATAGGAACTAGAATACATATTTACTTGAAATAAGGTTTTCCACATGTATTTAGATTAGATTTTTGTCGGTATAGCTAACATATAGTTTTTATTTTTTAGTCTAAGCTTCTAGATTCATTAAGTTAATGAATTCACAATTAGATCTATAAACCTCTATATATCATATTTGATAATTTATGAATACGTATTACGTTTTACATTTTTTTTTTCGTGTCAGCTATGAAATATAAGTATAATGTAAATTATTAATGGTATCAAAATTTTAAATACGGATGTGATAACGGAATAAGACGTTAGTGATTGAATTTTTTATTTTTACAAACTTTCTAGAATATATCAAAGCCAATTATTAATACACTCGTAAAATTCATGGATGTTATCAAAATGTATATGGAAAGATGATGGTTTTCGATATTAATTATGATCGCCAAGAATGAGTCATGGAAGAAAAAGACCGGAAATTTCATGTAACATTGACTTGTAACTATTCTTCAACCTAATCTCTGATATTATTAGTCATTTGACAGAGATTTAATGGCATGAAAGTTACCAACCGTATCGGCAATTATTTTTAAGGATTGAAATTTAATAAATTTAAAATTTAATTTTTAATATTTATAATTTTTTATTTTAAAAATTGCTTTAATCTAAAATAAATAGATAGTTTCACACGACCCCTGTGCATGAAAGCATAGACTTAATTTCCACTATCTAAAAATATTCTAAGATGCTACAGGAAAATACCTCCATTGTCGAAGAGGGGGGGGGTTAATGTTTTTGGTTAGAATATTGGGAAATTTCTTAGATGTTTCTTAGGAAGGAAACTTTCTTTTGCCTTGTTAATTTCTATTTTTATATTATATATGTCAGATTTTATAAATATTTGAACAATATTTTTCGTAATATTGACTGTTATGATTGAATGACGTTTTATAATTGAATCTAATTCAATTTTCATCATTTACATCATTTTTTGTTTACCAAAAATATGTATAATTAATATATATATATATATTCAAAGAATCTTCCATATAATTATAAATATATATATTTTAAAAATGTTTTCACAAATCAAATCTGGCCACGTGTTTAAATCTTTAAATTTGATGACTATTTTCCAAGTAGTATTTTCTTTTTTTTTTCTTTTAAATTGACCGAAAGGAAAATTCGAACTTATTCTTCAAAGTCCACACGTTTATTACCAAATTAAATGCTTGCTGTTAATATTGATCTTGCACTTAAAAAAGTTTTCAATCTAATCTTAACCGTTGGATTACATATTAATTGATCTTCTCTATGAAGCTAAACTCAAAGTAATTCTAGAATGATAACAGTTTTAACTAAAGTAAAAGTTGACTTCTTAGACAAATAATTAATTAGTTCAAAGGCTTATAGAACAATGCACTTAATAGTAAAAAGAAATAGCAATTTATGGCTTGGAGACCAAGAACTCTCTTTTTATATATAACCACAACTTTGAGAAAGATTCTTCTTGTTTATTATTTTCTTTATTTATTGAAGGGTTAATTAGATTCGAACCGCACTAGTCTAATGTATTTGTACTAAACTATTTTAATTTGAGAGCCATTCTATATGGAGGTTTGATTTATGCAACAACAAAATGAGAATCCTCATTTACTTAATTGTTCACAAAGCAATTATTATAATTTTAAAAGTTTATATTTAATGTACTAATAACGTATAATATCATCTTATTAAAAAATAAATTCATCTATATTTATTTTTAAAATTTTTTAATAAATTAACATCATTTGAATATCAATATTTGAATATATATATTGTCAATGAATCAAATACTGATTTAATTAAAAATCATATAAAAATTTTTAAAAGAAGATATTTAAATGATTAAAACTCAAAACGTAATATATTATTTTGAAAACATCAAATTTGAGCTTTTAAATAAAAACGAGATTGATGTGATCATAGAATGAGATAGTATTAACTTTTGTACAATTTTTTCTTTATGTAAATATTGAGACTTAAATTCTAATCTTACAAGAATTCATTTTTTACGAGAAATTGACAAATTATTTAATCAATCGTACGTTGTTGATAATTTATAAAAAATTATCTTTTAATAATTGTTAGTTCCAGCTTGACAAAAAAAAAGACAGCAATTGCAAAGCTATCAATCTCATAATAAATTTAATTAACCAAATTAATATTTAAATTCTAATCAAACATGAAGAAAGAGGTTATGATCATAGCCAAATTAAGAAATAGACATTTCGCCATAAAACCGGTTTCGGGATCAGCTGACGTCATCATTATTCTTGCCTTAATCTCCACATTTTTTGACGTGCTGCCACGTCGTCACCAGCTCATTACACGAGGATTGTGACGTTGTGGGCCCTACGCTTGATTTTCATCCTCTTTTTTCACGTCTCTTACATTATTTATTTATTTATTTATTTTTGTAAAAGTAGCATTTTCAATTAATTTGGTATACTAACTTCTTTTCTTTTAATTTATATACTTATAATTGCACGGATACTTGCTATTAAAATATAAAGTTTTTGATTTTGATTTTATTTTAATTTCAGCAGTCAAATAACACCTTGACAAGTGGGCGAAATAGTAACTGTACATTCAATAATAATAATAGAAAACATATATAAAATATCTTAAAATGCATTTCAAAGTTCATTTTTCTTTTACATCTCAAGGCATACAGTGTTCCCTTCGAATTTGTATGTATGATCAATAGAGGTCAATTAAGTGTTGATTTATTGATTTTAATAATCAAATTTAATTTATGAGAGATTTAAATATAACAAAAAAAAGTTAAGAAATTGTAATAAAAATAAAAAATTAGGGTTAAAATTTAGTAGGTGATTGATTGTCATTAATATATGTCTAATCAAAATTTTAATTAAATTAAAATAAATGTTCGAGGACTTAATTGGATAAAAATTGATATTTGAGGTTCATTTAATAAAATGATATAGACTTCAATAATTATTTAATTTTAGTTCATGTGTTATATATATGCATATATATTTAAGCTAAAATAAAATAAAAGTTAAGGCATTTGATTAAGCAAATTAATCTTTAACACTAAATGGATACCCTACTCATATCAAGCATTATTTGAATGCAAGAAAGAAATGATTATAATCAATAATGCTTAAAATAAATACTCAAATTACTCCTTTAACAGATGATGCTACAATAAAGAAAAAAACTGAAAATAAAGTTGAAAATTAATTAGACCGATTATGATTAATTTGTTAAAAAAATTGACTATATCATATATTTAGCTGATCATCAATCTATTTGGACATTAATCATGAATCATAACAATGTTAAGAAAATGTTTCATTGATGTTGATAAGGCAAATGGATATTTGGGTTGCAAGTATATATCACCTGTAACAATTAATTATTGTAATGCAGTTAATCAATTATAATTTTAAATTATATAATATCAAAATAGTATGTGTAATTCATTTTTTTTAAATGGCGGATTCTTAGATAATGTTTTATTATGATTGAATAATTGCATAATTATAGTATAAAAATTACAGCACACTTAGGTTTGGTTTATTTTATATTACTTTATTTTTTCGTTAAATTTTTCTTGTAAATAATCATTTCATATATAGTAAGGATCAACATTCATGCGTGCATATTATTTCTCATAATTTTTTTTCTTATTAGCTAGATAAATATAAATAGCGATGAAACTTTTTTTATGCTGTGCTAAAGCCACGGATCCCCAAAAAAATTTAGAAATCTCCTTAATATAAACGTTTGTGTATTTATATATTAAAATATAATAAAATTGATCTCTCAAAATAAAATTTATATTTATTTAGTTTTTATTTTAGTTTATAGCTTAATTTTATGTATTGAAATTTATAGACAAATATAATTATTAGTTTTGATATCCAAAAAAATTTCAAAATCTTTTAATGCAGTATACACTTACCAACTCATCAAATAAATATATTATATATTTATCTTTTGATTGTTGATTAAGTTTAATGTGCTAATTTAAAAAAATAGCTTTTTTATCTTTATATTTGACCCTAAAAAAATTTAGCTAACTTCGCCCTTGAATATAAAGATAACAAAAATTATTCAATGTGTAATATTATACGTGTATTAAACATGTAATGATAATCGTGCTTAAATATATTTTATCATGTTTATTAAACACGTTGCATCTGTATGATATTTTTTGTATCATATAAAAAATTATCAAATTTAGAAAAGGGTCATTTGCTTATATTAAAATTTCTAATCATATATAAAAAAAGGAAAGAAATTAAAATGTCTCATTAGTACTTTATTCTAAAGAACTAAACTTATGTTTTTCCTTCACATTTCCAATAATAATAATAATAATAATAAAAGAAAAAACTTCTCAATTCAACATAAATTTCTAAGATAATTAACTAAACGATTAATAAGAAAATATTATTAAATCATCTAAGTCCCAAACGTTAATGTATCGGTCGAGCAATTTGTATTATATGGTTTAAACAAAAACAACATTTACTAATCGCTTTTGACATCTAAGATATTCAATTTTTAATTTCTTGCAAGTTAAAATTAAAACACAAATAAAACTCTTATAGGATGAATTTATTATATTTAGAGATTACCATGAATTAATCAAAGGCTTGTGGGGACTAACTATGAGTATGATAATATGAAAGAAAGGAAGCATACAATAATTTATTTGGGACTACATGTAATAACTAAAAAACCCAAATTTATATAAGCTAAATAACAAATAAAAAAAACTTTGAATTTTATCACTTTTCTTAAATAAATTTTTATATTTCTATTGCTACTACATATATTTTTAATTTTTAATTTGCATCCTAATAAATTATTAAGTTTTAATTTATTCTTAATTAAACTCATAATGTTTAATTTATACATATATAAGCCTTAAGATAAATCAATCTTTCGATTAGAATAAAGATTTATTTGGATATAAAAATAAATTATCAAATGATAATGATTTATTTAAGTAAAATAAAAATATAAAAAAATTATTTAAAAAACATGAAAGAGTTCATGGTTTTTTCTAATATTTTAACCATCATATAAACATTTAACAAATAATAAGACGGTGATTTCTTTTTGTTTTTTTAATAAAGTTAAAAACTATACAATGTTTTTATGAAAATGATTGGTGGCCTAATTAAAGCTATATGTAAAAGTCTAGTCCTATTAGTGTCACTATCAAATAATTTAGGCACTCGTGGGGGTCTCCATTGCCCTTTAATTTCGCCAACCAAAATGCCTGGCTTTATGGGTTTCAAAAGTGTTCCCTACTCCATGTGAGGAAAATATATATTTTTTTAAATATGTAATAAGTTGGAAGATGAGAGATTAAACTTCAAAATTTTCATTTTAAAACATATATAAATTGCTCCAATTCTTAAATTAAAATATAGATGTTAAAAGGCAATCTATTCTATATATAAAATCTATTGTTAAATTAATATTATAAGTTAAACGATATCAATGTAATTAAAAAATAAATAAATAATAAATAATAATATATGTGAAATTAAAGATATATATTATTCGATTTTTAAAAACACACATTTAACAAATATTACTCACTTACCAAATATTATTATTTTTTTTAACATAATTTTCTTTTATTTTAAACTTTTTTTTTTTAATTTTCAAAACTTTCAAATAATGAGTGCCCATAATTTATCGAGTGATGTTGTACGAATTAAGCTACATTTTGATCATGATTCATTTTTAAACATTAGATAGAACTTTAATTATAAAGTTATTTTATAAATGAGATTGCAAATAAGTCAATATGCACTTGAGTTTACATTAATATTCAATTCAAATTATTTTATAAATGTGCTAAGTTCAAATCATCTTGAATGTAAGAACATCTTAAATGTGATGTGAATTTTTAATGAATTACAACTCATTATATATCTAATCAAAAGTGACATTTGTTTGTAAAACTTATAACAAATATATATATATATATAATTACAAACTATGATTTATGGACAACTTCAAGAATTATATAAAATATATATGTAAAAACTGAAAGGAAAATAAACTCAATATGAGATTGTTTTTCCTTTTTTATGTTTGAGATTAAAGAAAGTATTGCATGTGATCAAATTTGGATTTCAGACTATTAAACTGAAAGGAAAATAAAATTAAATAGAAAATTATATATATTTTAAATTTAATAATATTAAAGACGAATATAATTTTTTGTTTAATATTATTAGGATAAATATCATTCAAATAGTTTTAAAAAATAATTGTTAAAAATAATATTTTATTTTTTAAAAATAATTATTAATTATCTTCAATTCTTTCAAAATTTTTAATATCAATTATATTAAAAATTTATCTTTTCTTTTAAATAAATAAATCATTTAAATTAAATTTTGAATTGAAATATGCACATCTTTTATCAGCGTAATTTAGACGAGTGAAATAGTAAATGTAATAATGAGCTATAAAGGAAAAAAAAGGAAATACATAAATCAAAGGAATCTGAGACTTATCCAAAGTGGCAAATAATAATGATATATAAAATGTTAAATCATCACAATATGAACGATGTGAAAACCTTTCTTTAATCATTATGGAATATTATCATTACAAATAGAAGAAAAAAAAACACGATGTTTCCTATCAAATATCAATGTACTGTTGAATTACAGGGATTTTCCGCGTCGAAGTGATTGTTAGCACTTAGCAATATTTACGCAAAGAAAGAGAAATGAAATGAACAAACCATTTGAAACCAACAAAACTATTTCGGCGGTAAATATTCCTCTTGTCATATTCTTGCGGAGAGAATTGGCGAGCAATAAAATTAAATTATCCGGTGTTAAAAGAATTAGATCGAGTTGATAATTCGATTAGATCGATTTAGTCGAGATTCGATTAAATTGATTGGATAAAAGATTATATTTTTACTAGATTAATAAAAAATTGATTCAATCGGTAAAGAATTAAATTTAATAGATAAAAAATTAATTTTATATTGATTTTTATTTTTTTTTAAATTCTTTTTGTAATTATGAGATTTGAACATTTTTGCCTCTTTATTTTATACATACCATACTACTAAAATTAATATATATTTATTGCTTATTTTAACATAATGATTTATTTTAATATTTAAATTATTTATATTTGAAGTGGTTGGTCTAATCACATGGATCAATTAGACCAAAAATAAAAAATCTAACTGACTTGAGTTATGATTTAATTTTTTAAACATTGTTCTCAAGTACCAATAGCTTCTCAACACTTAAAAAAATTGGTTATGAATTCTCTCCATTACTGTCCGATACATCTTTTTGGAAATATTTATTTGTTTGTGATGTATCTAAAATCAAAATTATAGATAAACAGACTTTATCCAAAATAATTCAATTTCTTGTTTTTCAATGCTTAAGCTAGGATGTTTGATTTGTTCATTACCAAGTTCTTATTTATTTATTTATTTTTGACCTACTTTGAAGATTTGAGAAAAAAAAAAAAAAAAAGAAATTACATTGCTCATCAAAACAGAGAGAATATGCACTAACTAGTAAGCCAAATATTCGGATACATTATTATTTACATTATTTACAAATAATCTTCAGATAAACGTAGATTCTTGGGAGGAGATTGATTCTATTGCTTTTGGGACTAGCTGGTTGGTCCATCAAAAATGGATTCTCAATTTTCCTTATAATTTATTTGCCCCATATAGCAAATTTCAACTAGTGGGATATAAATATAAGAAAATTGGGAGCAAGAAATATGATTTCAATTAATTTATATAGTTATTTTTAAAAGGTAATATTTAATAAGTTTGAATTCAAATCTGTAATCATATTTTAATTTTTGGGCTGCAACTTTCTTTGCACTGAAAAAATTATATGTGAGAATAAAGTAAGTTTTAAGAATATTGAAGTGAGACATTCATGTGATCTGATACCTGATTTGATCAAACAGAAATGCTTCACTTCTGTCACTGAATAAGGAGAAGGGGAATAAAAGTTGGATGAAAAAATGCTTTTGTAACTTTAGAAAAATGCGAGACAATGGGCACCTTTTCTTTTGCTTTCTATTTGGACTTTGTTAGCTTTTCATGAACTTAAGCAGGCCTTATTAGCAGTAGGTTGATTATTTAATTAGTTAAAGAGCCCACAATCAGAACTATAAAGTGTGCAGGCTCATTCATAGAGGTTGATGGCACAGTCCTTCAGAAATGGTACGGTGTAATTCTTCACTGTTATGGAATTGATGTATTTCATCATCTAAAAAGTCTTCAGATGCAACTCGGAGTGCTCGTGGGATAGAGCAACTGAAAGTTTAAAAGCTGCTTATTCATATATATATATATATATATATATTCATGAATAGGCAAATTTTGCAGCCACTCATAGAAACTCTGCAGCAGATGTTTATTGCTTTTCAACACACTAGTATATAATTAGAGATGCTGTTATTTATATCAAGTCGATAATATGAAGTAGCAGCCGAAGTTAGGCCTCTTTAATCATCAAAAAAAAAAAAAAAAGGAAAACCCTCAAGAAAGAATGCATAGCGGATCCTTCCAAGCAAGACATCAGCAGGCATTGATACAGCTTCGATCTAAGAACCGAGTCGCTGACAGCACCGTATTACAAGCATCCTGCAGTTATCATCAGTTACTAGGAGAAACAAAAAAAGACTGCAGAAATGAAATGATTCCCAAATTCTCAAGAGTTGGTATTGAAAGATAGTTAGAACTTTGCTAGGATTAATTTTTAACTGTCCTGATTTTTTTCTAGTTTTTGAAAAAACTTACAATATGGTACGATCTTCCATAGCTGGTTATCTCCCTTGTTCCATGACCAAAGCACAATAGTAGTACCATTGTGGACTCCACCCGAGTTCTTGTCACCATGGAAAGCATCCATATTCAGGCGAATGTTATTAACCATTCTTACAGCTCTGTAGCCATCATCATCCATGACCCTGCTCATACTCCATAGAATGGACTCATCGAAATGATCTGACTTGTAAGGTATTAGTTGGACCTGCAGACAAAACCTTTTTTTCAGGACACATTTAATGTTAATAATATTCAAGATATTCTTCATTTTCACTGTCTGATAAGAAAAAAAATTATGATGCACACACAATTTTTCACTGCTGTAAGTATCGATAGAGAACGAATCTTGTTTGATTGAAGATTGAATCTTAACGCGTCAAACTTTACAGATTAGAAGCATTGTATGAAGATACAGGAATGGCAAACAATGTATCACGTAAAGAAGGACGTAGAAATTCTATAAGGTCTTTGACATTTTCTGATCATATCGATAATGTGAAAAACATATAGCTAGCATGACAGTCCATGAATATCGAAATCATCGTCCATAATGAGAATGTCTGTTGCGTCTCACCTATCAGCAAATATTATCAAGCAAAGAAAATCAAAAGCTCTCAGCATAATGACTATATGAAATTAAGGGAAAAAAAAAAAAAACCTGTTTTCTATATAAGTCATTGATCTTAATAATTGAAAGTCATATCAGGCTCAAGCAAAAAGATTGGTAATAGTTATCAGCTACGAACCGGATGTTAAGTTGCATCACTTCTAATCCAGTATCAATGGAAAGTAACAACCAGAAAAGAAGCATGTAAAATGAGCCAACGAAATAACTTCAATGTCCATGAATAATTTCTTACAGGATGACTAGCTCCAATGGAATGTTTAAGGGCTTGACCGGTGACTTTATTAACCAGAGAAAAGCTGGGGAAACCCTCTTCATCTTTCACTCTAGTGCTGAACTTCTCATCTTTGTACCAATGCTAAAATAACAACAAAATAAGTAACATTCAAATCAAAATAAGATCAAATGTTCTGCCTTAATTTTAAGTTTTACAGTCAAAAGAGTTCAAACTTCAAATCATAACATAACATAACATAATCAAGTGAATAATTTTATAATCCAAAAATTTTCTGCTGATATAGTGGCTAGATATACGCACCTGAAATTCATCAGAGGGATCAGATGGAGCAAGAAGAACCTTACCATCTCTGATGGAAAGATGAAAATTGGGATCAGCTTTGCAATAGATTTTAACAGTAGGTTTCTTCGAGAGTTCAGAAGCGTAACCAGAAGGAGGCTGATTGTGAGTGAAAGATGGCAAGTGGGGACTAAAAGAATGATGACCTTGATCACTTTGATGGTGATGATCAATCCTTTCTTGACTACTTTCATGAGCAACATGCGTAACGTGTGCTGGTGCTGGTGAGTCGTTGAATGAACCATGTTCAGGGCCGCCTTCAGGCCGGTTGTAGCTACCACCACCCACACCACTATGGTGGACATGACTCGGATGGCTTTGCGGTGGTGGGAATTCAGTTTGCTGATGGTGATACGACGGTGGTTGGTGTGGGGGTGGTGCAACTGCTGCAAATCCAGGTTGCTGGAAGTATGAAGATGATGGTGGTTGTGGTGATGGTCCACCAAAACCAGCTTGTTGGTAACGAGGTGGCGGCGGCTGTTGGTGATGCGGCGGAGCAAATTCTTCATTGTGCTGATAATATGGTGGTTGTTGCGGTGGCCTTTCCTGATTTTCTTCATCGTCATATCTATGGTGGTGACTGCGAGAGTGATTGTGACCGAATGGGAACTCCATTTGTTTGATTCTGATCTAATTTCTCCAATTCTTGGCCCTTGAATCTAAACAATAAGAAGCTGTTAATTCCTCTAATCTTCAATACAACGTGAGAAAAGAAACTATTGTACTATTAGTATTTTTTAAAGGTTTTATTTATTTACCATTACATTTGCAGAGAGGACAACAAATTTGCAAAATTTTTGCCGATTTGTTAAAGTTATGATTTTGACTGCATGATTTTAGAAAATCTTTCACTGATTTAGTTAATTTGTTACCTTAGCATAAGCTTGGTTTGTTATAAAAAGATGAATATCGGCAAAAGTTACCGATTTAAAAAAAGAAAAAAAATTTGTATACGTTAAAATTTAAATTTAAAATTTATTAAATATTATTTTTTTAAAGTAAATTAATTTTATTTAATGAAACATACCATTGGAGCAGTTTTTTTTTTTTTTTTTTTTGTAGGGTTTCTAGTTTTTTAGTTGACAACATTATTGTTAGTAGATTTTTTAAGTTTTTAGAGTATATTATAACAGGGCATTTGATAGCCCTCTAATTTTGCTGGTGAAGAGTTAATCTCTACAGATAATATTTTAATTTTTTTTCTGGACAATTTTCTTTAGTTTGGACATCATCTCTTGGCATGCCTTTAAATAATTTTTTTGGGTCAGGCCCAACCCAAAATATTCGTTTGTGGGCTGCCTTCAGCTCATTTTTCAATTTAGGCACAAACTTTGATTAAGTGTTTTTTTTTTTTTTTTTTTTCTTTTGCCCTTTAGGCCTTAAGATTTGAAGAAAGAGGATACAAACTCCATTCATTAAATAAAAGAAACATGAATTAATCAATCGAATCAAATGTTCATGTATATTAATTAATAATTTCTCTAATGGGAGTGTCTCGGTTTTTTTTTTAAATAATACGTATCAAAATCAATATATTTTAATGTATGTATCTATACTATTTAACATTTGATTTTAAAAAAATAAACCTATATAAAGCATTTTTAATAAATATAACTCTCAAACTTTATTAAAAATAAATTAATCGTGTGAAAAAATCATTAAAAATATTAAATATATGAGAATTAAAAATAAGATAATTATTCATCACATCGATGATGGACTATAAAAACATCACAAGTTAATAAATACACGTATTTTTTAAACATACTTAAAAAATAAAAATAAATAAATTAAACATGTATTATTTAATTAACCCGTAAAATATTTATTTTAATAAAAAGTCACATGGGTCCCCTCCTTCCAACTGAAAACCATCCAAATAATTGAAGGTGCAATCATGCGAATACGGATAAGTCGCCAGGTCCCAAGCCCAAGGTCTGAAAAACAAAAATATAAACATTTTTCATGTTTTATTTTTACTTAAACTATTGGAGATTATATTATTTTTTTTATTTTTTTTAAAATTTAAGTTTATGATATATTCATATATGAATATAAAATATAATTTTTTAAATATATAAAAATTTAAATTTAAATATTTTTATATAAAAAAATCATATTTTATTCGACGTACATCTAAATTTGAGAACATAAATTGCAGCTACTTCTCTTCCTTTTGATGCTCGATGTACAATGAACTTCGAATATAAGTTCAGAGAAGTGGAACAGATAAAATTTTACTAAAACAAGCTGCTGCCTGCAACGAGTACGTATGTCTAACTAGATGAACTATCACCCTTTTAAGTAGTATCCTTTCACTTTTGATAAGGTTTAAGCAAACTTATCAGATTGAAATAATTTTCGCAGCAATTTTTCAACAGCTAATTATGATATATTAGTTTTGATTTTTAAGATAGTAAAGATTTAATTTTTGATCATTAAAATAAAAAATCAATATGCATGATATAATAAATTAATAGGTTGG